>JAOTQG010105679.1:0-23256 GCA_025631175.1 Iris virginica
GGTGGGTAGTAGGAGGCTTCTAATAAACCACACGAAATTCCCACCTCTCACCGATGTGGGAATATGGGGTGTTACAATATGGAAGCTCCTTCAGGCTTCTCCAGCGGATTCGGGAAAGGGGAAGTATATATGTCGGCTAAGAAAGGCTCTGTATGGACTCAAACGGTCTCCACGAGCCTGGTTTGGAAGATTTACCGTGTTTATGAAGAAGATCGGGTACAAACAGAGTAATGCTGATCACACCTTGTTCTTCAAGAGAAGAAGAGGATTGATTACATGTCTGATCATCTATGTAGATGACATGATCATAATCGGAGATGATAGAGAGAAGATTGCCTAGGTTCGAAAGAGTCTGTCCGCAGAGTTCGAGATGAAGGACTTGGGGGGACTAAAGTACTTTCTTGAGATTGAAGTTCTTAGATCAATTAAGGGAATCTTCATATCTCAAAGGACACACATCTTGGACTTGTTGGCTGAGATATGGATGATGGATTGTAAACCTAGGGACACCCCAATAATCCTAAACCACAAATTCCGCATAAAAGAGAAAGCAAAATTGACTGATCGAGAGCAATACCAGAGATTGGTGAGAAAGCTAATCTATCTAGCCCACACGAGACCCGGCATCGCTTATGCTGTAGGGGTGGTGAGTCAATTTATGCACAAGCCACAGGTGGAGCACATGGATGCTGTCATGAGGATAGTCAGGTACTTGAAAGGAACACCAGGCAGAGGCATCATATTCAGGTAGAATGGACATCTGAATGTGGAAGCATACACCGATGCATGCAGATTGGGCTGGAAATCCAAATGACAGGCGATCTACCTCTGGTTATTTCACCCTGGTAGGTGGTAACTTGGTTACGTGGAGAAGCAAGAAGCAAAAGGTAGTAGCTCTATCAAATGCCGAAGCAGAATTCCGAGGTATCACCAAGGGAATTACAGAAGTGTTGTGGATTAAGAAACTAATGGTAGAAATCGGGTTTCCGCTGCAACTACCAACCAAGTTAAAATGTGACCACAAGGCAGCCATTAGTATCTCGGAGAATCCAGTCCAGCATGACAGAACAAAGCACGTGGAGGTGGATCGACACTTCATCAAGGAGAAGATTGAAGAAGGAACGGTGGAACTTCCCTTTGTTCGATCAGAAGACCAGCTCGCAGATATTCTCACCAAGGCAGTGACTGGGCAGATATTCGAGTCTGTACTCTTCAAGTTGGCTTCATTTTTATGGTTGATTAGCCTAATATGTATTCCCTTCACTAAATCAAAATATTTCATGATGATAGCATCACCTCCTAATTTTTTTTCATAGCTTAGAAGTGCTACTTAAAGGATATCATAAAGTCAATTACTCTCTTAATCTTCTCCCTTATCTCGTATAATCCACCTTATCTTGCCCATGTAAGCTATTGGGCCCATTTTGCTCTAACATGCTTTAAATGAAAAAATTCATGAACATTTGTTTGATGTTATGCTTTAATTAGTTTGACTTTTAGCATAATTAGACTATGTTCACATTTGGGCATTTCTTGAACCACTGATTAATCTTAGGAGACAGGCACGCTAAAATATCATTAGAGATCAATTGGGGCCGATTGGGTATCTAACCCCATCTCAATCTGTAATGTCGCCCTCAGATCTAGAAATCTTATTTTATCAAGGCTTGTTCTTCCGAAACTTAAGACAAAAACGAAAGTGTTGACTCTCCATTTTTTTCAATAATTAAGAGGTCACTAAAGAGAAGCTTAACACACATTAAATTCTCACAACAAAGCACTCAATGACAAAAGAATCTTAAAATTTTTGATTAGCATTCTAAAATCATTAGTTGAGAGATGGAGAGATTCTCACGTAAGTCAACTTAAATTTGTATTGGCACGATATTTTTTAACGGACCATTTGTTATCGTCACTTAATGAATTTTTAATTTCTGAATTTAAATTTAATAATTGGCACTTTAATTCTTTTCTTAAAAATAAGATTTTTTTTCATGTGTTTACCTACAATTATTTTTTGGCACACATTAATTATTATTAAGCTTATCAGAATGTCTGTTCTGCCGGAGCCATCTCTATTGGAGAAAAACCTCGAAACATTGATTATTGCAAATTTGCAACAAATAATATAATGTGCTTGAACTAATTAAACAACAAATTAATATTAATTCTGCTAGTAAACCATAACACATAGGTCTCATGATCATTATTAAATAATTTTGAAGCTTGTTTGTGCCGATGTAAGATATGTGTCTCAATAACATTAATAACTAGCTAGAGCCTAAATAAGGTGTGGGAATGAGATACAGACTGTTTTCTCTCTTAGCAGCGGCTCCAAATGCCTCGCTCATGTCAAGCTCTCCAGGCTTCATATTTCCAGGCAGTTTCCAGTCAAAATGGTAAAGCAGTTGCGCCAGCGGCAGCTCGACGTTAGCCACACCAAACGTAATGCCCGGACAAATTCTCTTCCCAGCTCCGAATGGGATATACTCGTAATTCCCTCCCAAAAAATCAACAGGACTGTTTTCGAATCTCTCTGGCCTAAAGCTCTCGGAATCATCATGCCAGTATTCAGGATCCCTTCCTATGGCCCACGCGTTCACGATTAGTTTTGTCCCGATGGGTATATCGTGCCCATCAATCACGCACGATTCCCTGCATTCTCTGGGGACTAATAGGGGCAATGGAGGATGCAACCGGAGCGTCTCTTTGATCACTAGCTTTAAATAACTCAGCCCTTGAATATCAATCTCATTCAGGATTTTCTTCCCCTTGAGGGCCTGTCTCAATTCATCCTGTGCCTTCTGCATCACTCGAGGGTTTCTCATCAGCTCTGACATAGCCCATTCGGTTGCTGCGGAAGAAGTATCCGTGCCAGCTCCGAACATTTCCTGCATCACATCACATCAATACTTGTTAGAATCTACTGACTTTATTCTATATACAGATAAAATATATATATATATATATATATATCTCCCAAAATGATTGTGAACCAGAAATTATGAACACCAATTTCTGGAAAGACAGAAGTTGAAACTTGTCTGTGAGGGAGAATGTCAATATGAGTTTTTATCTCGGTTCCAAAAAAAAAAAGTCTCTTTTTTTATGTGTATTAAACTTTTTTTTCATAACTATGAAAAGCAAGAATTTCAGCTTGATTTTGAAACAGTACAAGCGTGTATAATTAAAGCATGAAATGTAAAATAACACTAATATTTTTGGGAGGTTGGGGAGTACCAAAATGACTGCTTTGATGTTGTCGAATGTAATGGGAAACTCGAGACCACCTTCCTCCTGAATCCTCAGAAAAACATCGAGTAAATCTTCGTCCTCTGTCCTAGGATTGTTACCTCGTGTTCGTTTTTCCTTGTGTTCCTTGATGGCCTCGTCCATAATCTCGTCAACGTTCTGCCGCAGCTTCAGTAATTTCCGTTTCATCCCAGTAATTATAGGCAGGATCTTCCAGGAGGGATACAAGTCAGAAGCGTGCAGGCCTCCAGCAAAGAACATAAGATCCTGGATCATCTTAATCAACATCTCCTGATCTTTGCAACCCTCTCCAAGTGCCGCTCTACAAGTCACAACGTTGGAGAACTTATAAATCATCTCGGAGAGGTTTATTGGTACTGATGATGACATGATCAGTGATCGAATAGATTCAACAAGCTTCCACACCTCATCCTCCCGGATATAGCGAAACTCCCGGACTTTCTTAGCACTCAGGAGTTCCAAAGTGCAAATCTTGCGCATTTGCCTCCAGTACGATCCGTATGGAGCAAAAGCAATGTCTGAAAAATCGTATGCCACGATCTTTGAAACTAGGAGGTTCGGCCTGTCAGCAAAGGTGAGGCCGTGCGTTTTCAACGCCTCTCTGGCTAGTCGAGGGGATGATATTACGACTGCGGAAATTTCTCCAAGTTGCAGATGGACAAGAGGTCCATACTTCTTTGCCATACCATGGAAAGTATGGTGTGGAGGTCTCATACTAGCTACTGATAGTATGCTCCCAAGGAGAGGTAGCTTTGGAGGCCCTGGGGGCAATTTGTGCCTTGGATTATTATTTGTTTTGTGTACAAACTTGAAGAGGAAAAACAAAGGGAAGATGAGTATTAGTGGAAAAAAGAACTGGAGGAGATCCATCTGCAGATCCAAAAGGCAAGTGATCACCAAAAAGGTAGGGAAGTATTTCAGTCTATTTGGTCCTTTGGTGGAAGTCCACAGCTTTTATGCTACTTATATAAATCACTCTGATCCATCCATCCCAATATTATTTCAACTATTTTTTTACATTTTGAGCCAAAAAAAAGTTACTCCCTCCTAACAAATGAGTATTCCGTTTCATTTAAAAAAAAAAAAATCAATTTAATACATTAAATTTCTCATTTAATATATATAGGGGGGGGGGGGGAAGGAGTATAATAAAATTGGGAACTAGCGATTGTATCCTTTCACCGGTGCCGCCCAAAGTTCATAAATCAAACATTAAACTTAGATAATTTCAGAGGTTAGATCCCCCATCCAAGCGGCTTAGATCAAGTAAAACATTTGCAGACTCATGTTTTAGGAATCTTCTGGCCGTTTTAATTCAATCTTACATGAAATCTCCCTCATGCAATATGCATCATCCGAAATTCTACTCTCTTCTTTTCTCTTCGTTCCTAAATAAGTATGTTCAATTTTCTTCGATGTTGGATTTAGGGTTTCAAATCCGAAATAATAGTACTGCAATTTTGTTTGTCCCTAAATAAGCTTACATAAGGCAGATGAATGGTAGTAGTACAATTTGTCCCATGATCCACAATGGGCTTGGCATCACTGAATTTGAGTTTCCATGAAGTTGCTGGATTTAACTTTTTCATTTATTCTTTGAATTATTTCACTTATTCTTGGAATTACTTTAGGGTCGGATCAGAAATGCTATATCGTGTGATATATTATTATTTACGATATGAGATATATTGATATGAAAAAAATTTGTAAATTATTTTTTTTGCCCCCGACATGATTGATAATTTAAAATGATGTGAAAAGAGAGAGAAATGAAGAGAGAGGAGAAATAATGCGATGTGATATGTTTGAAATGATTTGTGAGAGTATATATGTATATGTGTAATAGATGGAAAGTATGTGATATGAATGATATGAAGGTATCATATCACATCTGTAATCACATGATCATATCAACCATATAACCATATGTTGCGATATAGGATTTGTGTGCAATGGCTACTTGTTTGAACTTTTTACTTATTGATAATTAAAAAAATAATAATTCAATAAGCGAAAAAATTTTGATAGCCGTGATGATGCTGAAATAATCATGTAGTAAAATTTTACTTATTAGTACATCATTCATGAGTACATTTTCCTTGACCAATTAGTTATCAAGTAGAGCTATCAAGTGGAGTGTGAGGAGTAGCAATGAGATACAGATTGTTTTTCCTCTTAGAAGCAGCTCCAAATGCTTCAGTCATGTCAAGTTCTTCAGGCTTGGTACTCCCAGGGAGCTTCCAATCAAAATGGTAGAGTAGTTGTGCGAGAGTTAACTCCACATTAGCCAAACCGAATGTAATACCAGGGCATATCCTCTTCCCTGCCCCAAACGGGATGTACTCGAAGTTTGCTCCTCTAAAGTCGATACAACTTCTGTCAAATCTCTCGGGCTCAAAACTCTCGGGGTCATTCCAGTACTCTGGATCCCTTCCTAGCACCCATGCGTTGATAATTAGCTTCGTTTTGATGGGTATGTCGTAACCACCAATTCGACATGGCTCTCTGCTTTCTCTAGGGAGTAATAGGGGAAATGGCGGGTGTAGCCGTAGAGTTTCTTTGATGATTAGCTTTAAGTAGCGCAAACCTTGAATATCAATCTCACTCATGATCTTCTTTCCCTTGAGTGCTTGTCTCAACTCCTCTTGCGCCTTGTGCATCACTCTCGTATTTCTCATCATTTCTGACATTGCCCATTCAATCACTGTTGATGATGTATCAGTGCCTGCCCCAAATATTTGCTGCATCATATTTACATGTTTAGTACATATATTCATTAAAAGAATTACTCCCCCAGTCCCAAAGAAAATGGAAAGATTAACTAAAGATGAAAAGTTTGGAATTTATTTTGTCATAATTCTAAGTTACTAACCATAACTACTGCTTTGATGTTGTCAGATGTAATGGGGAACTCCAAACCACCACTGTCTCTAATCCTCAAAAGAACGTCAATCAAGTCCTCATCCTTGGCAGGCCCTGCATGCTTCTTCTCCATATGTTCTTTGATGGAATCATCAATCACCTCGCCAGCTTTCTGCCGTAGATTCATCAGTTTCGGCTTAATCCCACTTAGCACAGCAAGGAATTTCCAAGATGGAAACAAATCGGCCACTTGAAAACCTCCTCCCAAATACACAAGATCTTGGATCACCTTTATCATGGTTCCTTGGTCCTTGCAAAGCTCTCCAAATACTGCTCTACATGTCACTGTATTCGATAACATGTAAATCTTGTCACTGAGATTAATTACCGGCGATGATCCAGAAACTGATGATGATCGGATGGAGTTGATGAGATGTGAAAGCTCATGTTCTCGAATAGACCGAAATTCCTGAACTTTCTTGGCACTAAGCAACTCCAAAGTGCATATTTTGCGCATTTGTCTCCAATAAGCACCATAGGGAGCAAAGGCTATGTCAGAATAATCGTACCCGACAATCTTTGTTGCTAGAAGATCCGGCCTATCTGCAAAAGTGAGATCGTGGGTCTTCAATGCTTCTTTGGCTAGTCGAGGGGATGATACAATGATTGCTGAGATCTCACCTAGCTTTAGATGCATAAGAGGTCCGTACTTGTCTGCCATGTTAGAGAAAGTATGATGAGGCAGTTCCGAAGTGTTGGCTAGAGACAAAATATTTCCAATGAATGGTAGCTTCCGAGGCCCCGGAGGCAACTTTGGATTTCTATTACCAGTACTAGCAGCGTTTAGAGATTCAACAAACTTTTTGAGCAAGACGAAAGAGAAGATGATGAACAAAGTGATGAGGGAAAACATAATTTGGAGCTCCATTACAGAAAAAAAATGCTGGTTTGCTCTCTCTCTATCTTCTATTCTCTGTTCTCAAATATTTTTTTTAAAAAAACTTGTGAGTTACTAGTATATAACTTTATCATTTCCCTTTAAAATGGGACTGACTTCATTTGAAAAGATTTTAAATTAATTATGGTAATTAAAAGTGCACTTATACTTCACTGCTTGAAAAGGTTATAAATTAATTATGGTAATTACAAGTGCACTTAGCTTTATTTCAAAAGGTTATAAAACGTGTGCACATATTGTTACCATGAATGTTTGCTACTGTATATTATGTTTATTACATTCAAGATAATAATAAAAGGTCTAATATTCTGCCACTTAGCCAAGTGAGAAAAACGGCCACTATATATAAATACCAAATAGATAAACCAAGAAATTAGATATCGCATATTTTGTAGATCCGGCTAATCTTCATTATATATATATATATGTGTGTATATTCCTAGGATGATGATCATGTACAAACACAAATCGTACAAATGTGTCAACCTGTTGTATCTCAATACAGTTTTTGTTGGATCTTAGTTTTTTTTTTTTTTTTTTGTTATTGTATTTTTGTTCTATCTTCGTTAATTTATCGTATCTTAGTTATTTTATTATATATGTATGAATCTGTTGTATCTTAATATATTTTTGTTGTGTCTGAGTTAATTTTCTTAAAAAATTTCTTTTGTTGGATCTTTGTTTTACAAAATAGAGACATATATGACTAACATACAACAAAAATGTACTAAAATATAACATGATTCTTACGATTTGTACGAAAAAGTAGTTTGTAGCGAATAAGTCTCTATATTCCTATTCATATATGATGACACATATTGATACGTCTTAGAATTATTTTTAATTCCCACAAAGGGGTTGACAGCAAATTAAAAAATATATATATTTTTAATTTATCAAGAACAAAATATGTAGATAGAGTTTTTAGAGGCACCAACTCAAGCAAACAAGATAGGCATAATTTTTTTCTTGAAAATAACCATTTCTAAATTTTATATTTGTATTCATGCAGGTGCAGCAGGTGGCAATACTTTCATTTTCTTTTTTGTACATGATAATATGACATTCAATGGCCAATACAACTTTTAATATAAAATTTGATGACCTATTGAACATAAGATTCATGAGTGACAGTGTTGAATATATAGATAGTTAGTAAAACAGACCAATTTATTATATTAGTTAAGCCTAAAACAACTCCAAAAATAGGAAAAGAGAAACAGAAATTGTTTGGTTATTTGATTTTGAGATCTGCTCCAATTTAAAGTGTCCTTCATAAGTTATTACCACATCCTCCTTTGTTGGAGATATACTACCAGAGTTCATCAAAAATCTACCAGATAAGAGCTCACTCATATTCACACCTCTAACTCATATGTTTGGGATTATACTATAATTGGATCATGGATTCAGAGATTCTTTCAACTCCCTGCCGGTTGCAAAATTTCCAGTCTTTGTCATATGGATTTAAAATAAGTGAGCAGCCCTATCATAATTAGGCAATATATGATCAAATGCATTTGTCTTGAAGTAATTTCTTAGTAAAAAGCATTTCTTTTGGTTTTGTCTTTGTTAAACAAGGCTTGCCATTAGATGATTATAATTAAGGAATTCTCATTTAGAAAGAGGTAGCCTTATTGAGCTTGGAACTGCATATGCAAGTTAAGACTGTTTCATTTTAATATTGTCGGAGAGAGAGAATTCTTAAGTTTTAGAGAAGAAATGTTTCGGCATGCAGATGGTGTAGACATGGTACTCATGATATTTGGTACGTTAGGTTGCATTGGAGACGGGTTGATGTCTCCCCTTACATTGGTAGTCCTTAGCGGTATGATCAATGAGTATGCATCAGCCGACGTTTCTATTTCTGATGAAGTCGTGGATAAGGTATCATGAGCTATTATAGCAGAAACACAAAAGTGTGTTTTGCACAAGTAATGAAACTACGCAGATAGTTTACAATCTCATCTGTAATCTTTTTTGTAGTACTCACTCAGGATGCTCTATGTTGCTATTACAGTTGCAATGTCAGCTTTCATTGGTAAGTTTTCTGAAGATCACAGATAGAAGAGTACTTGCATTTGAAAAAGCACAGATGGATAGATAGAGTTTATATTTTGTTGCCTTAATTGTACTGTTTTATGCATCCATTTTGCAGAAGGAATCTGCTGGACAAGAACTGCTGAAAGACAAACATCACGTATGAGGAAGGAATACCTGAAATCAGTACTGAGGCAAGAAGTTGGGTTTTTCGACACCCAAGATGCTTCTACCTCCATTTTCCAAGTTATTTCAACCATCTCTGTTGATGCCCACTTGATCCAAGATGTCATTGCTGAAAAGGTCTTGCATTCAGATCATTTTTAGGAGTAATTTTTATTGTTGGGTCACATTTGCTATATTAATATCAGCCAAATATCTTCTCCTGTAGATACCAAACTCTCTGGCTCACCTATCAACATTTACATTTGGCACCATAATAGCACTTGTACTTTCATGGAGAATAGGGTTGGCTGCTATTCCATGTGTGCTTCTGTTTGTAGTTCCAGCTTTAGGAATTGGGAAACTTCTCAAAGGTCTTGGGATGAAGGTAAGGGAAGCTTATGAAGTAGGGGGTGGAGTCGCAGAGCAAGCAATTTCATCGATCAGAACCGTCTATTCTTACGTTGGGGAGCAACAAACACTTGATAGGTTCAGCCATGCACTTCAACAGAGTATGGAACTTGGCATAAAGCAAGGGCTTACAAAGGGCTTGCTGATAGGGAGCATGGGAATGGTTTTTATGGCTTGGGCATTCATATCCTGGCTCGGAAGCATTCTTGTAATCAAGAAGGAAAACAGTGGTGGCCATGTCTTCGTTTCAGGCTTCAGCATCGTAATGGTGGGAATGTAAGTATCTATCCTAGAAACTTTAATTTCTTGAATTCTTGGTATATATTCTACTTGAATGATGCTCTTTGTTGCAATTTTTTGCTCCATTGAAAGGATTAGAACAGTTTTTGATATTTTAGCTGGAATGTTTTAAGGTAAATTTGGAAACTCTCAAAAATTAAGTACTCTGTACTTAATTATTGAAATACCTTGTGAAAATATCTGAAATAATCACACATCAATCTTGTAATTTCAGGTCCTGTATTAGCGCACTCCCCAATGTATCATTCATTTTTGAGGCCACAAATGCTTCAAAGCGAATCTCCAAGATGATTGCAAGAGTCCCCCACATAGACTCTGAAAATGACGAAGGGAAAACTACTCTAGAATCTGTCAGGGGAGACATCGAGTTTAAAGATGTTCATTTCTTTTACCCGTCAAGACCCGACACGCCAATCCTTCAAGGCCTCAATCTCAGAGTTGAAGCAGGTAGGACAGTTGGTCTAGTAGGGGGAAGTGGTTCAGGAAAGTCCACCATCATTTCTCTGCTCGAAAGATTCTATGATCCTGTCAGTGGAGAAATACTTCTTGATGGACACCAAATAACGAAATTTCAGCTTAAATGGCTGAGATCTCAGTGTGGGCTAGTGAATCAAGAGCCAGTTCTGTTTGCAACATCAATTAAGGAAAATATTCTTTTCGGCAAGGAAGGAGCATCGATGGAACTTGTTGAAAGTGCAGCCAAGGCTGCAAATGCACACGACTTCATCGTGAAGTTGCCTGATGGCTATGAAACTCTAGTAAGCTATGATTTACTCTTTAATAGCTAGCCACAATTAGCATACATCCTATTTTTTATTGATAAAGCTTGTGTTTTTGTTCATGGTCATGCTGCCTCCACATATATACGTGTGACTTGTGAGCCAAGCTCTAACAGTGTCCAGCTTGCTAAAATAGACTTGACCAACGTTTCTGGTGTTCAAGTGTGCGACCCATGTATCTGCTGTTCAGAATATATATCAAGCCTTAGCAAGTTAGGAGAGAGTGTATCCCAACCACTGAATAGTGAATACAAACTTGATCACCAACAGTTTTTAGGGGTTTGTAGATGAAACATGTGTGTGAGACTAAAACCAAGAAGTTGTCACAACAGAGAATTGCCATACCATGTTAAGTTACCAACGCATGTAGAATCTTAAAATAAAATCATATAACTAATCAAGCTAATCGATCACCTTTGACTAAATGTTACTCCCTCTGTCTCTAAATGAGTATCTTGTTTGATGAAAAGTTGTGAGAGCTTTTTCAACCAAACATGACACTCGTTATTATGTATCAAAGTCACGATCATTAAGATACTTATATGTCCATTGAATATTTTCCCATTCATCTGGTTATTTAAATATATGTCCATTGAATGCATGTTTTGTATTAATAAATCTGAAGTTGACTTGTCAAGTTGTATATTAATAAATCTCAGGTGGGACAATTTGGGTTTCAATTGTCCGGAGGGCAAAAGCAACGAATTGCTATAGCACGAGCTTTGCTGAAAGAGCCAAGAATCCTTTTGCTCGATGAAGCAACTAGTGCTCTGGATGCACAGTCCGAGAGAATGGTTCAGGAGGCCCTTGATCAAGCTTCAGTAGGAAGAACAACAATCATCATTGCCCACCGTTTGACAACAATTCGAGAGGCTGATATAATCTTAGTTCTTCAGTCTGGCCAAGTTACAGAATCAGGATCTCACAATGACTTGATGCAAATGAACAATGGAAAAGGAGGAGCCTACTCCCACATGGTGCAGCTGCAGCAATCTGTATCAGAGAATGAAAGCTCTGATAATCCAATTGTTGGAGGAAAGAATCTAGGAATAATGACTGATCACCAAACTGCCGAAATGCCCACTAGTGTAAGGTCAAGCTTGCAATATAGCCCTGCTTCCCCATCTAGCCCGGCAGAAGCCATCACAGCGGCTCAATCCATGCAAATATCTTCTGAACATAAAGATAGTGATGACAAAGACTTGGATAAGCGTTCTAATCCTAGTCCTTCACAGTGGCGTTTATTTCAAATGAATGCGCCTGAATGGAAGAGAGCTGTGTTGGGGAGTGCAGGGGCTGTTAGTTTTGGGATAATACAGACGGTCTATGCTTATTGCTTGGGATCTGTTGTCACAGTATTCTTCATAAGGGACAGCTCCAAAATAAGATCTGAGATAAAAATTTATTGCATCATCTTCTCAAGTTTAGCAGTTTGTAGCTTCATCGCCAATCTGCTTCAACATTACAGTTTTGCAGTTATGGGGGAGCGCTTAACGAAGAGGGTGCGAGAGAAATTGCTCAAGAATGTGCTCACCTTTGAGATAGGGTGGTTTGATCAAGAAGAGAACACAAGTGCCTCTGTTTGTGCTCGGCTTGCCAAAGATGCTAGCGTGGTCCGATCCCTAGTTGGAGATCGAATATCATTGCTCTTTCAGGCGGCTGTTAGCACTTCCCTGGCTTTTGTGGTTGGACTGATAATCACATGGAGATTTTCTATTGTACTGATAGCAGTACAGCCTTTGGTCATCGCAAGCTTTTACTCCAAAATTGCTTTGATGAAAAGTCTGTCGGCTAAGTCACAAAAGGCACAAAATGATGGAACTCAGTTAGCAAGTGAAGCAGTGGTCAATCACAGGACTATAACCGCCTTTTCTTCTCAAGAAAGAGTAATGGGTCTCTTTGCAGCAACACTAGAAGGACCCAAGAAGGAGTGTATTAAGCAGTCATGGTTCTCGGGTATAGGCTTGTTTAGCTCCCAATTTCTGCTAGCAGCTAATTCAGCTTTGACATTTTGGTACGGTGGAAGGCTATTAAATCAAGGATTAATCACATCCAAGCAACTTTTTCAAGTTTTCTTCCTCCTAATGACCACAGGCAAGACCATTGCAGATGCCGGGAGTATGACCTCTGATTTGTCTAAAGGTGCCACTGCTATTATATCCGTTTTCAGAATCCTAGACAGGAAAACTAAAATCGATTCTAATGACCCTGAAGGTCTGAGAGTAACAAAGCGAATAAAAGGTCTTATCGAGCTGAAGAGTGTTTTCTTTGCCTACCCATCAAGGCCAAACCACATGATCTTCCAAGGCCTCAATCTCAAAATTGAAGCAGGAACCACAGTGGCTCTTGTGGGTCAAAGTGGTTCGGGTAAATCCACGATAATTGGGCTAGTTGAAAGATTTTACGACCCAATAAAAGGATCAGTGCTCATAGACGAACAGGACATCAAGAGCTACAACCTAAGAGAGTTAAGATCACATATTGCACTTGTAAGCCAGGAACCCACTCTCTTTGCTGGATCCATTCATGATAACATCCTCTATGGCAAAGAAGAAGCTACAGAATCTGAAATAAGGAGGGCGGCAGAGCTTGCCAATGCTCATGAGTTTATCAGGTATGAATCTTCTCCTCTACCTCAAATACTGGCTGCATCAATTTAGTACCGCGAGAGTATCATTTTATGATGAAAATGTACTGGGATTTGCAGTTCAATGAAAGATGGATATGATACAAACTGCGGAGACAGAGGAGTTCAGCTGTCAGGAGGCCAGAAGCAAAGGATAGCACTCGCTCGAGCTATACTGAAGAACCCGTCAATCCTTCTGTTGGATGAGGCGACCAGTGCTTTAGATAGTGCATCAGAGAATCTAGTCCAAGAAGCACTTGAGAAAATGATGGTCGGAAGAACTTGTGTAGTTGTTGCCCATCGACTATCCACAATCCAGAAATCAGAATGCATTGCCGTGATTAAACATGGGGAAGTTGTGGAGCAAGGGTCGCACTCTGAACTAATCTCCATGGGAGATCAAGGATCCTACTATTCCCTTATGAAGCTGCAAAGAAGCGCTATTGCTGGGAATCATTAATTAGAGAGTATTGTTTTGATCATTTCATCATCTTATAAGAAGATCTACAAACTTTAAAGAGATTCATGAGTATAGCGAAATTAAGATGGAGCCAATTTTCATTTCCACAGATCCTAATTTTTTGTATATTATTTGAAAAATAAATAAAGAAATATATATATATATATATATATATCTCTTCAGATATGAACAAAATTTTCATGTTAACACCCAAACCTTTTTATAGTATGTTCATTTTATGCATACAAATAAAGCTTTTTGAAGAAAAGAGGATAAGCAGAGAAAGGCAGTTAATATAAGAGATATCTATGCAGTAATATGTAACAAATCTCTCTCTCATTTTAGCAAATTTAGTGGAATCAAGGGGTTTTGTAAGAATCAATTGTTATATATTTAAGATAGATATACATTTTTCTGCATGATCTTTGAGAAAGGGGTAGTGTCGGTTAATATGTTTGGTCTTCGAGTGCATCCTGAATTCTGAGAGACAGATATAGCTGAAGTGTTGTCACAATATATCGGACATTTGGTGACATCATTTTCGTAATCTGCTAACTGATGCTTCATCCAAAAAAATTGTGTGCAACAGCTTCCAGCAACTATGTATTCAGCTTTATTAGTGGAAGTGGAGACAAAAACATGCTTTCTACTTACCCATGAAAATGCGTCTATTTTTAAGGAATTGAAAATTTTCACTTGTGCTTTTTTTGTCTACTCTACAAGATCCAAAATTAGCATATGAATATCAAATTAGGTCAAATGAGGAATCATAAGGATACCAAAGTCCTAAGTTGATAGTTCCCGACAAGTATCTGATTATGCGCTTTACAGTTTATAAATGAGAATCCTTGGGATTAGCTTGAAATCCGGCACAAACACATGCTGTAAAAATAATATCTTGTCTACAAGCTGTTGGATGAAGTAGAGATCCAATCATACCTCGATAGAGTGTTATATCTACCTTTTTACTTTTCTCATCTTTAGCTATGTGATAGTCAATAGCCATGAGAGTTGCATAAGCTTTAGCTCATTCTAAGCCAAAGTTCTTAATGATATCATTTATGTACTTGGCTTGATCAATGAAAATTCCTTCCTAAGTTTGTTTAATTTGCAAACCTAAGAAGAATGCCAGCTCTTCCATCATACTCATTTCAAATTCACTGTGCATAAAATACTCAAATTTCTTGCGCAACTTTTCGTTAGTAGAACCAAAAAGATGATATCATTAATAAATATTTGTACTAACAATAAGTGTTCTTTGTCCTTCAAAATAAATAGAATCGTGTCGATTGTACCTCGTAGAAATAATTTTGGATGAAAAATTTAGATAGGGTGTCGTACGATGCTCTTAGCTCTTGCTTATGACCAATAAAGCTTTCTTAAGCTTGTAATCAATGACAATGAATACAGGAGGCTACTTCCCATACACTGTTTATTGAAGATCACCATTATAAAAAGCACTCTTCACGTCCATTTGATATACCTTGAACTTCTTATATGATGCATAAGCAATAGGAAGAGTCTTATTGCTTCAAGTCTTACAACAGGGGAAAAAGTTTCATCGTAGCTTATTCCCTCCTCCTGTCGATACCCTTGAGAAACTAATCTTGATTGTTCTTTCTGATGACACCCTGTTCATCATATTTGTTCCTAAATACCCACCTTGTTCCAATGACTTTTTATTTGAGAGCCTAGGAAAAAAATACTAAACTTTACATCTTTCAAATTGATTAAGCTCTTCTTGCATGGCCTCTACCCAATGAGAATCAACATGAGCTTCTTCAATCTTCTTAGGTTCAATAGTTGAGACAAAAGCACTATCACTGATGTCTTCTTCAGTAGCTTTAATCATGCTTCTTGTGACTCTTTTCCACCAAACATATCACCAGTTACATTCTCCAATCGGTGATTTATTGAATCTCTAGCGGCTCTGGGAAGGTCTTATCTCACTCCTTCTTGCCTAGGGCTTTCAAGGGGGGGGGGGAGAGACCACTGGCTTCAGCTTGAACAAAGTATTGGTTTAAGGGAGCGTAAGTAAGTGAGGATGAGTCTTAGCAATTGGAGGACTTTTAGCAGTTAGGATTTGAGCTTTAGCTTAGAATGGATCACCTTGTAGAATTTCAGAATTAGAGGTTCCTGAATTTGGGTCTTCAGCAGAAATGCTAGCTGATGGTATGAAAGTTTCAGCTTGAGAAGCTGCAGATCCTTTGTTTGCTGATAAGTTGCTTGGAGGTTGAGTTACTGAAGTAGGTGGATTTGCTGTAGGCTATGAAGCTACAAATTATTGAAATAAAAATGTATTGCTAGAAGTACCTATTTCGGCACTAGATAAATCATTAGGAACATTAGCCTTATGAAGCTTAAGCAAATTATATTTATCAAAAGAGACGTGAATTGTTTCAATAGTTTTCAAGATTTTTTTTTTATTGAATACTCTGAAAGCTTTGCTATGCTTGGCATACCTAACGAAAATACATTCATAAGATTTTTCTTCAAACTTGCCTCTACGTTCAATACCATTGTACAAAACATAACATTTGCAATCGAAAATCTTAAAGAAACTTACGTTGGGTATCCTTTCTTTCCACAGTTCATAGGGGGTTTTGTTGTGATGCTTATTGATCAAGGACCTATTTAGAGTGAAGGAGCAGCAGTTCACAGCTTCTGCCCAAAAGTATTGTGATATCTTTTCTTCAGCAATCATTGTCTTCCCTACTTCTATGATTGTTATGTTTCTTCTTTCAGCAACACCATTTTGTTGTGGTATTCCAGCAGCTGATAGATTATGATCAATGTCATGGTCATCACAATACTTGGTTAAACCTTGATTCACAAACTTACTCCTATCTCAATATATGCTTTTGATTTCAACTTTTTTTTTGCTTAACCAATAGTCTGAAAAGCTTGGTAAAGATGCCATATGTTTTATATTTTGAATGCATCATTTCTACCCAGTGTACCTAGAGAAATCATTAACAACCACCAAAGTATATCTACTCCCATCTAAGTTTGTGGTGGTAGTAGGACTAAATAAATCTATGTGAAGAAGTTGGAGTGGAGTTGTAGTTGAAAGACAAGGCTTGGAAGACCACTCACAAAGTGGCCTTTGGAGATTTTTGATATATACTTCAAATTAATATGTGAAACTCTTTTGCGCCACAACCAACTTTTCTCACTAGGAGCTTTTGCAAAAAGGCATACTGAAGTGTCAGCTTCAACAGTTTGGAAGTTAATAGCAAAAATATTATTGTAAAGAAAACCATTAAGCACAGTTTTACCTGAACTGTCCCTTATTAAGAATAAGCTTGACGTAAACAAGCATGCCATACCTTTGTCATACAATTGTGAGATGCTTAATAGGTTGTGTTTAAAACCTTTCACGAATGATAATTAAGTTCTCTATTCTAATTGATCCTCTAATTATTGTGTCATATCCCACTGTTTGTCCTTTGCAATTATCTCCAAATACCACTGGGGGGCCAACAGCTTCTATAAGTTCAATAATGAGATATGGTGATCCAGTCATATGTCTTGAGCATCTACTATATAATATCCAAATATCATTCTTTCTTTCGGCTTTCGCCATTAAGCATACTTGAAAAATACATAGTGCTTATGATCCTCTTTATTTATGTTGGATCCAAGAGGTTAGTTCCTCCTAGGCAACCATACATGATTACCATTGGAAGATCTAACTCCTTTGGTTCCAGATATAGCTCTAAGTAGGCAATCTTGAGACATATGACCAGACTCGTTGCATATTTGACAAAATTTAGAAGCAAATCTTATGTCAAGAATATTTACCTCTTAGATAGCGTTTGATTGATCTTGACTGAATCTAGCAGGTTCTAGCTTAAGGAATTTTTTTTTAAGCTTCTTGCTTAAGCTGGACTTGTTGATCTTGACTTTTTCAGAATTCGAAGAGTTTGAGCTTCCTATATGTGGTTTCAGCTGAGCTATAGTCTTCTTCTTTCTTTGCAAGCTTCCGCTCATCATCCTTCAACTTCTTCTTTCCTTTGTTGGATTCTTGAATTTGCTTTTTTGTACTTGGATAAGTGAATGCTATAGCATTTGCATTTGAAGACTTGCTTTTGATTTTTATTGAGCTTTCTTCCTTAGTCTTAATCTCAAGTTTGAATCTAATTGTTTTTGTCATTGGATGTGTTCTGAGTTTCAAGAATGGTTTGCATAGGAGCTTGAGTTTTGTAGAATCTTTCCACAATTGCTAAAAGAGTGTTGTTTCTAGCAATCACATCACCAATTTGAGCCATGAAAGTTTTCATCTTCAAGCTTAAGCTTGCATTCTCGCTCTTAAGCTTGCTGAACTCTTCTGTTAAACATCTTAATACAATGATCTCTACCTTCAAAGTTTGATTTTCAGCACTTACAGACTTGAAGTTATCAACTAGAACATTGTATACTTCTTTGAGTTCTTTAAAATCATTGAACATTTCGCTTATGATATGGGACATGCCATCTCTTGTGAACTCATGAGTAGGGGAAGCTTGAGATTAAGTGCTTGCTGATTTTTGAGAAGCATCATGCATGTGGTATACATCTGAGTAGGGTCTTTCTGCTTCGAAAAATTGGGATAAATTGATTTCTGGGAGATGTGCTTGGTCTGTACTAGGTTGGTGTATAAGTAGGTGACTTACTAGGACTTCTGATAGGAGTGATTGGGTCTTTGCTTCAAGTTATTATAGAAGAGCTTCCAGAGGGACGCACTTGACCATTTACGCCCCCACTGTATCTATGCACTAAATATCCATGTGGAATGGGATCTTCAAATTCATCTGTAAAAGAATAAATAGATGAGGCATAGTTACTTAGCTCATTCCTGACAGCTTTGAGAGTTTGACAGTGATGGTATATATGTGGGTATTGGTAGATTCAGCAACGCATCATCATCTTTTGAGTCAAGAGCCATAAAGCTTACATCGACTTATTCAGCAAAGTTTGCATTTTCAGCTCCTTCTTCATCTGAATCCGATTCTAGCCAAATTAGTGGCTCTTTAGTTTTTTCTTCAATTATTAGCCCTTTGTTCTTCTGAAAATACTTGGGAGCTTTCTTCCAAAGGTATATAAAGTTAGGCTTAGAGCACTTAAAAGCGAAGTGTCCTGGCTTATGGAAGTTGTAGCATAGAAGTTCTCCTTGTGCATTCTTTCGATTAGAAGGTTTAGTGTATGGATTTTGATAGCTAGGTGAGGATGCTAAAGGATATTTTTGATTTCTAGGTTGCTGTCTTTTGGCAAATTTATTGTTGAGGTAATTGTGGGCAAAAGCAGCAAAGGCATCCTCTGGGGGGTTCTTATTGCTAAAGAAGATTCTGCATATTCTTGAGCTTGCTAATGAAGCTGTTACATTTGTAGATCTATGGAGTCTAAAGTGGTAGCTGAAGGCTGAAGTTGAGCAGGAAGGGAAATTTTCTTAAGCTACTTGTCTAAGGCTTGTAGCTTAAGCAACTCTCTCTCATAGAGGAATAAGCTTGAGAAAATGTTTTAGAGATGAGTTGTGTTTAGGTACTCTAGCTTCTTTGATTGCTGTAATCTTCACATGCCGTCCATTTCCATGAGAGCTTAAGAACCGCATATTGAGATCTTTCATGTTGTACTCTCTACCTAGGGCTGGACAAGTATTACAAACTTCACAAAATCTATCATAAGCATCTTTAAGGCATTCATTAGGTTCTTTTCTAAAGGCCTCAAACTCTTGTATTGCATTATAGAGTTTGTTGTCTTTAGTAATTTGATCACCCTCATATTATTGTAGGATAAGAATCCATATTTCTTGTGCAGTTTGCAACGAAAGATATGCTTATAAGTCTTATTGGTTATTCCGCAAGCCAAGAAGTATTTAGCTCTATTGCCTAGTCCATATGTGATTTTATCTTCCTTTGTCCACTCATTTCGGGGCTTCCTTACTAAAGTCTCATCAAATTGGACTTCTGATTCAGCTCCGTCCACATCAGCAAGTGATGCAACAATTGTAGGAGTGGTACTAACTTTTAGAGGAAACAAATATAGGATCGTTGAGCACGACTATCATTAGTGTTTTATCTATAGAATTCATATACTTAGTCATTCTATCTTTACAAACTTCAAAGTTATTATCGTCGAGAATAGGGCCATTAGTAACATTGCACGTCAAAGAATTCTTTCCAGCCATGGATATTTGCTTACAAGCTGTTAAAATATTCTTTTCGTAAAGTCAGGCTCTGATACCAACCGTTAGTCCCACCGGAAAGAAAATAAGCTGGGGAAGGGGTGAATAGTTTATTTAAAACTTAAATATGTGATGATGCAATCTTTTTCCGACGAGCTAGGCGATGGCGGATGGCGGTCACGACGACTACAGAACCTGCAAGACAATGAAACATCGTTACAGAGCAGAGGGGTGGCTCTGCTAAACCGCTCCGGCGTGAGAGTAAGTGCTCAAGTCCAGTTATGAAACCAGAGTATTCACGGGAGAGTTTAGGGGCATAATAGTGCGCACCTTGTGCCTACGGGTAGGGCTTATATTTATACGAGCTTGAGGAGCCCTTTTCCTTGTGTGAGAGGGTATCCTTGACCGCCTTCCTTAATTACAGGAGGTAGAGGTTGGTAAGGATTCTGATTGCTCTCCAATATGGTAACTCAATCAGAATTATAATAGGAAACAATCTCTTATGAGATTTTCAGCATTAATATTTGAGGAGATTCTCCTTAATGGATACAGACTCTCGAGAAGTATTGCTTTCATTTGTCATGGATGATCGATCTTCTTGCAATGTCTCGTGCATGATCGAGGTCGATGTTTCTCGTGGAGTCTCGAGCCATGTTAATCGTTCAATTGCTCGCCAAGTATCGAGCAAGATAGATTGGCGATCGATTAGGAGGTTTCCTCCCGAATCTCTCTAGTCTCCAAGGGCTTATAGTCGCCATGCGTACCCACCTTGGTCTTGTGCTCTCTTTGTGCCAAGGGAGACTTACCCCCCTTATATCGCTGAGGGGTTCCATGCCTTGGTGCTCGCATGTCGAGCATCTATATACTCGCTGGCCATGGAGTCATACTCTAAGTATTGTCTTCTGAGGAGCGTTGATCCTACTATCGTGCACTCAAGTGCTCGCTAGGTCGGTTGTACTTTTTAGTATCTTCAATATCTTTTCAAAACTTTTTGCTAGATAGCAAGCTTAAGTACGAAGAGCTTAACCTAATGCGAAAAAGATTCAACTAAGTCTTAACAACTTAAGTTTTTCACTTGCTTATGAACTTAAGCAATGACCCTTAAACAAATAGTCTGAGAGAAGACTCTTAGTAAAATAGGCAAGCTTAAACTTATAAAGATATATATAACAGAAGATATGGCAAAAGCTTTGAGCGAATATAAGCTGCTGAATCAACTTGTGATGTTAGCGAACTTTAAAGATGAAAAGGCACAAGTAAGCTTAAGCAAAATAAGTATAGCACATCAGGAAATATAGTGGTTCGGAATGTTAAGAACTCCTACTCCACTACCTAGTTCGTTATGCTAGAATTTGTGATGTGTACTCTATTAATTTCACTAAGCTATAACAAAGCTTTTTAGCCTAACATTTTAGGCTTAAGCAAGCACGTAGTCATCACTAATAGATAGTGTACACAAAATCCTGCCGATCTTAAGATGGTTTTCTTGAGTGAGTGCGTTCTCTCTCTAGAATTAATTTTCAGTCGGATTTGGCTCAAGCAAACAATGTGCCATAAACAATGTAGACACCCCATTTTTGGACCCTTAATTCATGATTTAATTACACATAAATAACCATGAATTAATAGGCAACACAATACTATGTCACACATGACATAGCAACATGTCTTAAATTGCTTAAAATTGCATTTAGGTATGATCACCAAATGTTGCATTTTTCTAATTAAATGTGACATTCTTTTGTAGGCTTGGAGAATGGATAAACTTGGAGGCTAAGCAAAGAAGGTGGTCCAAGGGGACAAACCCTTACAAAGCATGATTAGGGAGGGACCAATGCCCCCTGATCTCCAAAAAATTCAAGTGGGAACCACCAAACCCGGCCAAAAAGGAGCAAAACGTAAAGAGGAGAGAGACAGGAACTCTGGACCGCAACGGTCCACTATGGACCATTGCGGTCCAGAGGATCTGTTCCGTTAATTTAAGCCCTTTTAGCAAGGGCAATTAAGTCTTTTTAAGGGACCCTCCTAAGGGCACTTTGGTCCTTCTAGGACGTCTGGAAGCCACCTCTTAGGGTTTCTACCCTTGACCTATAAATACTACCCTTATGAGCCTCATTAAGGAGGTTAGAAGAGGTTGAGAGAGAAGGAGCCCATTTGTGAGTGCCTCCTTGCAAACTTAGAGAGAGGGATATATATATATATAGAGAGAGAGAGAGAGAGCCATTAAAGATCAAAACCCACTAAAATCCTTTGAATCTTAATCTTTCCTCTATTAAAACTTCATTCAAAGGGTAGTTTGCCTAACCAAATTCCTAAATCCCCCCACACATCACATTAACTTCCCTTGAAGACTTGCAAATCAAAGGAGGATGGTTGGATCTTGAAATTATAATCATCATCCCTCTCTTGCTTATCCCCTAAGAAAGACCCCCCTTGGGAGTAGGTAATCCCCTACATTTTAATTCATGTAATCTCCATTTATTTATTGTAGATCTAAATGTTAGAAATGTAGATCTCTATTTTGTTATTCCATTCCTTTGTAGATCTAGCATCACATGAATGTTTTATGTAGAGATCTATTATATGAATGTTTCTTGTAGAGATAGCCATTAGATCCTTGATTATGTGTTGGGTCTTGATGCCTCTTTGAGGCTTTATTGGATTTGTGTAATAGTTCTTTCATGAATGAAATATGTGACTCTATTTGAGTTCTTCTCCTATTGTGTGTGATTTGAGTCTAGGCCTATGCATGAAATTGCTTGGGAGTATGATTTTATTGTTATCTTCCTCTCATGATCCTTCTTATATGTTTCAAATAAGATCCATGATCTTTCTTTCTCTCTTGAGATGAAACTCTAAAATGACCTTGAAATGAAAGTTTTAAATGTGCTCATAATGGAATTGCCTAGTGTTAGTTCAATATCTTTAATTTGCTTAAGCCCATTCCCTATTACTTAGGCTTTGGACCCCTCTTTTCTAAGGAAATATCTTTTGGGCCCACTGCCTTATATACAATATCATAAGCTTATCTCACATGGTTTCTCTCTGACTTTATTTCAGACAAAGGATGCTCAACAGAAAGTGCTCTAGCTTAAACGCTTAAGCTTACGCACAAAAAGCTCGGTCTGAGCTTATAAGCTTGATAGCTTACGTAATCGCTTAAGCAGGGAAACCTAAGCTGCTCATGCTTATGCAGAAGACGCAAAGCTGCCCACATGATTG
>JAOTQG010105680.1:0-12749 GCA_025631175.1 Iris virginica
CTCGGGCACGGACATTAAGTAGTATTAAAAATTTCGAAAATGCCATCTGTGCCCTCGGGCACGGGCATTAACTAGTACATATATATTAGATATCGGTTTGGTTTGGTTTGGTTCGGTTTGATGTAAGGTGTTGAAACCGCAAACCGAACCGAACCGTGCGATTTGATATTTTTTCGAACCGTAACCGAACTGTTGTTGACCGAAACCAAACCAAACTCGTCGATTTTAGTTTGATTCGATTCGATCGTCGGTTTGGGCGATTTGGACTTATACCCTACTATTTTTATTACTACTTGCCTGCCCTTTTCGAGCTTATTTGGGAAGGCTACTTATGGTTAATCAACATAATATATCAAATCAAAATTTAATTTCAGTAATATCCCAAAGATTCTCTCAACTTTTCTTTGCCTTTTAAAAAAGTTCCATAGACACATTAAACTCATCCAACCTGCAATGCCAAATTCTTTCCTCCCTCTCTGCATTCAGCCAAAACTCAATTAATTTCCCTTTTCACAAACCCACCACATTCACCAAACCAGCATTATAGTCTCCCTATGTAAGCACAGAATTTATAACCTAACAACCATTGCCTCTTTGGCCTCATATACTTTTTGTTGATGAATGATGATCATCCCTCTATCTGCAGAGTTGGTGTTGATTTTTTGCTGTTTGCTTTGTTTTCTGTCAAATGGGTCTTTGACTCTTTGTTGAATCTTCAGTCAAGGGCCTAAATCTCTCGTTCTTGGGGTGGGTTTAAGAGATTAAAAAAGAAAAGTGGGGTTTTATAGGAAATCTTTGAAACACAGGTCCTAAGCAAAGTGGGTTTTTCTGGGAGTCTCTTAAAGTTTGAGAAATTGGCTAAAGATTGGAACTTTGAACCAAGTTGAAGAGTTGCAGAGATGAAGAGGAAAGCAAAAAAGAGTGACATAAACAAGGAGGAAATTTGCGAAGATTGGTGCTTTTCCTGCAAAGATGGTGGAACGCTGCGTGTCTGCGATTATAAGTGAGTTTTTGCTTGATTTTTTTTTTAGGTGGAGGTCACCCTTCATTTTTATATTTCTTTGCTGGAATGACGACTTTGGCCATTTTTATCAAAAAAATTGGTGCATCTCTTGTGAGGCTTTTGTACATGCATGAGGGGTATTTCAGTCTTTTCAAGTAGTTAAGGTTGTTGAGAAAATGGGTTTCCCTAATGCAAAAGTCCTTGGAATTTTTCTCTGTTTTCTCTTTTCGCGGGGGGGGGGGGTGGGGGGTAATTTTTGGTTTGATGCCTTCTGCTATGCTTCTCTTATTTCGTAGTCAATAAATTCATGTTTTTTTCTTTTTTCTTTTCTTTTTTAATGTAATGAATGGGAGACAAGTGACTGGGTCATTCATTGTTCCAGATCTAGTTGAGTGATAGTTCTCCAATGACGTTGGTTATCAATGCGTGGGAAAAAAATGTTCTGGATACATGAAAATATATTGTTGTAATCCTTGGATTTTACTTACTAGTTGGTGCCGAGTTTCTTGGGTGATAGCCTCCCCCGTGTACAATTTTTGTAAAGGTTGGTGAAGCAGCACTCTGTGTATGCGCCTCATCAGCCCTTAAGCTACTGCAATGTTGATGCTTCTTGGATGGCTGAAAACATTTGTAAGAGTTGGAATATTTCATATTTTATCTTCTAGGTTGTGCTCTGTCTTCGTACGGTGGAACAAATGTGCTTATTTATGCACTCTGTTGACTAGCCACATCTAACCCTTTTCTACATAGGACTAGAAAGATAAGATGCTATAAAGTATAATCACCTCAAGCTAGTGACTTTTTTGGAAAGTAGTAACAATGTACCAGCAAAGACAGTTGTATGTTCGAGTCTCTTAATTGCAAGGAGGGAGGGGTTTTAAGAAGGATTTTAAGGCAATCACCAATCCTGAATCCGGTCATTGCAGTTAACAAGACAAAACTAGTAAACAATTTGGGTAATATCAGCAGTCGTCTTCCAACATCTTTGAAAGGAAAATGCACAGGTGTAACTGTTTGCTGAGTTGTATGTGGCTAAACATTCCCCTTTTCGACAGTTTTATATGCCCCAACTGCTGTAGGTAATGCTTAGAAAAACAAGAATGAAGATAGAAGAATCCAATTATTCCCAGTTTCTTTCCTTTTTGCCTCTCCTGCATAATATTGCTGCTAAACTAACTACATTTCAGACTAACTTTTGGTAAGAATGTACTTTGAAGGTCCTTTAATGGTAACTAAGAAAAGAATAGCTTCACATATTTCTTTAGAGTTGTTCTGTTGTATGTGGTGGAGGCTAGTTGTTGAAATTTTAAAGTTCATGCAGTATGCCTTATTTGGACATGGTTTCTCTGTAATTTGGCACTGGATGCTCATGGAACTTCGCTTTCGTAGATATAGCCTTAAAAGTACATGTGATGGACTCCATCTGCTCTCTTTAATTTTATTTATGCACGAGTGAATAGGTGACTTTGAGTTACCAAAATCATGCACATGTTTGGCACACCTTAGTTGAGTGACTAGCTTCACCTCCTATATTATGTCTTTTGTCTGAATTTATGAGTGTATATGACTAGCATTGCTGGTATCTGGGTGCAGTCACGCTGGCATTTGATTTTTAATTCCATTAGTTGATATTACAGTTTAGCTTTTATTTTTGCCTCATTGTATTATCTACAATAAAGTTATTACTGGTTTCAGGGACTGTTTAAAAGCGTATCATCCTGAATGTGTGGGGAAGGATGATTCATTTCTTGAGGCTGGAAGCAGTTGGAAGTGCAGTAAGCCACTCATATTCACCTATGATGATGTTTCAGTTCCTCTTTCCTGCAAATGTTTCTTGTGAAGTGTACCATACAAATAGTCAGATTTGTCCCAAGAGTTAGGTTAGAGAGAGAAAGTAGATCTGAGAGGAAAAGAGCGGAAAATTTTTCTTGTATATTTCTTAGAATGAAAAATAACATTTACATCACTAATTCTACCCTTATACACATATTACACTAAGCTCCCTAGATATATATGCTATACAATACTAACCCTTTATTCCCACTACTTCCAACACTCCTCAAGTTGGAGCGAAGATATCTATCATGCGTAACTTGCTTATAATGGGAATAACGACTTTACTTCTAAGACCCTTAGTTAAAACATCGACTAATTTGATCGCCGGTCTTTACATAAGGAGTACAAATAAGACCACCCTTGGACATCTAGATGACTATGAGGTTCATATAATACACCTTTTCCCGATGTAGCAGCCTTCAATTATCTCAAGATGTGATAAACTGCATCTATGTGAGGCTCACGGGGATCATGCATGTATTGATTGACCATGCCGCATATGCAATGTCAGGTCTCGTATGTGCATGGTATATAGGTCTTCCAACGAACCGTGGGTACCTCTCCTTATCAACCTCGGTGCCTACACCTCCAAGAAGCTTATGATTAGCTTCAAAAGGTGAGTCCGCTGTTTGCATCCCAACATTCCAACATTCCCGTATCATATAGGAGATCAATAACGTACGAGATCAATAACATACTTTCATTGGGAGAGAAAGATCCCACGAGATGATCTAGCTATCTCAATCCCAAGAAAGTACCATAACGGACCCAAGTCCTTGACTTCAAACTCAGTCGCCAACCACTGTTTGATTGAGCTCATCTCATCCTCATCATCACATGTCACAGTGATGTCATCGACAAACATGGTATGATCAGAATTACTCTGCCTAAATCCGAACTTATCATAACACTGTGAATTCTTCTGAACCAACCCCTAGGAGACTGTTTCATCCCGTACAAAGTCTTCTTGAGCTTACAAACTTTGCAGACAGCGATGTGAGACGAGAATCCGGAGGAACATCCATATAGACCTCCTCCTCTTAGTTGTCATGCAAGAAGACATTCTCACATCGAGCTGCTAAAGATTTCATCCTAGATTTGCAGCACACGAAATTAGGATCTGAATCGAGTTTATGTTGGCAACGGGAGCAAAGGTCTTCTGATAGTCAATCCCATAAGTCTATGTGTATCCCTCGTTAACAAGTCTTGCCTAATACCGTTCCACCGAACTATCTGGCTTATACTTTACCTGAATACCACTTGCATCCAAAGGTTTTCTTGCCCGAAGGAAGAGTCAAGAGATTCCATGTGTCACTCCTCTTCAGAGCATTCATCTCTTCAATCATAGCACTCTTTCACTTCGAATCAAGTATTGCCTCTTCCCAACTCTGAGGACGAGAAGAAAAAATGGAAACAAAGGCACGATAGGAAGGGGAAATAGAATCATAAGAAACAAAATTAGAAATAGGATGCTAAGTGCATGTTCTAGCACCCTTTCTAACACTTTTTTGGAAGATCAAGATCAGTAGGATTACCGGTTGTATCGGGACTAACTTCCGGATCAGACAATTGAGGGATAAAGTAGCATTTTCATGTTGTCTACGGGAGTATGTCATCAAATCTGTCTATCAACCTTCTAACTCAGCTCCACATTAGGAAGTTCATCTCTCTCCTCCTGTCTTGGAGGATCGCGAGGAACACAAACAGAGATAGAAGAAGAAAGGATAGAAAAAGAAGACTCCATGTTTATTCATTCATTATCTAAATCCTCCTCCTAAAGGGGTGAACATGAGTCTGAAGAGTTAGGAGGAGATATAGAGCCATTCTCCAAGACATACAATCCATTGCGAACTTTACTCCCACCAATCGTTCGTCCGGTCGCTATATCCTGAAAAACACAATGAGATGGAAAAAATGTCACAAGTACAATTTAGAGACTCGGTAAGACGCTTAACATATATAAGGTTTGAGGTAAGGGACGGAACATGCAATACAGAGTTCCGAACAGAGCCCTTCCCAAAAATAGGTGAAAAGGATTAATCGGCAACTCGAACTATATCGTGCAATAGATATATATGAGCTAAACAAGCTAGAAGAATGTGTCATATGATTAGAAGCGCCGAAATCAATGATTCGGGAGCTGGAAGACTGCATAGATGTCAAATGCAAAAGCCATACCTGAGTGGGCAAAGTGAGAAGAGGTGGAAGCAGCGGATATCAAATTACGATTAGCTGCCATCTCAGACGGGGTCAATTATGCTGCTACTAGTGCCATAGTATCCGTATCAGAAGTAGGAGGTTTTGCTGAAGCTGAGAGATGAGTATTGTACTGACGGTTCCCCCCTTACTCACCACCTCTGCCGCGACCACGACCACACTCATGAATGTGGGGATACAATAGGAAGCACCTATCATGGGTGTGCCATGATCGCCGACAATCGTCACACAGAAGTGGACTCCTAATCGACAAAGGAGGATGTCGTTGCATCTGGTGGGGGAGGAGCAATAAGGGCAGACAGACTGATCGGCTGGACCTGGCCATAGCATGTCGTCGAGGTTCCTCTCCCTCAAAATACGAAAATGTGCAGCCCTAACATTAGGGAGTGGGTCACTACCGGTCAACTCGGTCTTTATTGAATCATAATAACTATCAAGGCCACCAAAAGAATCAATTCTCCTATCTTCATCAACTATCCGCTGGTAAGCCTGATCACCCTTTGGATTTTCCGCTCTAAAGACGCAGTAATGATCCAATTCAGTCCATAAACTGGTAAGTCAGAGTAATACTATCTGCTTGAGCTTGAACCTAATCTCATGTATCTTGGAACAGTTCCCGAATGTGAGTATGTTTCCTCTACCGAACTCCAAATCTCATGAACGGTCTTGAGAAATAAATAACTCGTACGAATATTATGTTTCATTGAATTAAAGAGCCATGCCTTGACCTTGGCATTGTCCGATTCCCAATCATCAAACTTCGCGTCAGTTTCATCATGTAGCTTGGAGCTCCCGTTAATAAATCGTTGCATTCTGTTGGCTTGAAAGGAGAGCAAACACGCTTCTAACCATGCTAGATTGTTTGTGCCATCTAATTTCACCGAGCTAATAACGAGGACGGAATTTAGATGAGCTCCTGCATTAGACTCATTGGAAATGATCTTAACTTACTCAGCCATGGTAACTCAAATACGAGCAATCTCAACAGTATTTCCAACAATAATCAGAGAACGAGAGCAAAACGAAGCATAACCCAAAAAGTGCACACTATTTCAGATGGGAATGAGCATTTCTTCTCCATTTATGGCAGTAAGAACGAAAAGCAACCTTTAAAAACAGAATAGGAGAAATTTTGAAAACCCTAAACTGTTCAGAGTTGAAAAACCATAGGAAATCACCTCAGATCACAGCACAGCCTCTACAGATCCATAACCAGGAGGAAATTCCGAGCAACCCCCGAAAAAATCACGTCGGACAGACTTCTCACGCGCCGGCGGTGACGGCACGTGGGGTGTCAACTGGGGGTGAAATTTCCGCGCATGGCTTGGTTTTTTGAGCTGGTTGTGATGGTGCTCTCGGATTTTCATGGGTAGCTTTCTAACCTTGGCTCTTTAATCAAGTCAGATTTTCCCCAAGAGTTAGGTTAGAGAGAGAAAGTATATTTGAGTGGAAGAAAGGGTAACTTTTCTTGTATATTTTTTAGAATAAAAAATAACATTTACATCGCTACTTCTACCCATATACACATATTACACTAAGTCCCCTAGATATAAATACTATACAATACTAACCCTTTATTTCCACTTCTTCTAACACAAATACAATAGGTTGTGGCCATATATGGCAAGAGTGAAGGTCGAAACACTTGCACTTAGTACCAATTAATTATTTCGGAGATGGATGTCCAACCAAGGCATATTTTAGAGAGGAAGACCGACGTTGGCTCAAGGATCTTACCATGTACTCAAACAAATTATCTACAACAATCCCAGTTCAAGTTAATTGACTTTATTGATCCTACCAATACATAAATGATTTGTTCTTGAGTTCCTTTTTTGTACTCAATGAATACCACTTTTGCTTCAGATTCATCCATACTAGTGTGAAGAGTCACGGCCAAAATTGACATTCTTAACATCCGCATTTCCACCTAATCTGGCATTTATTTTGGGATGGAGGGTGGACCTATTGACTATTATGAAACTTGCCTTTATGCGTGAAGTGTCGAAGTAAACTTTCTCAAGTTAAGATGTTTATAGAAACAGAGTTAGTTTCAAGATTGCAAAACTGGAATCTGAAATGAATTCTTTTTGTACCAGGATTCTCGAAAGGTTTCTTTATGAACAATTATGTCGTGAGGTTACTAGTCGAGTGTAGCTCAATTAATATTAGGTCTGCTAACTATGTTGATGACCTTTTCTTTTCAGTGTGGCACTCTTGCGATGTTTGCAAAAGGGCTTCAAATCTCCAGTGCTATGTTTGCCCAGCAGCTGTATGCCAACGAGTACACTGCATTAAGACTGCAGAGTTTGTTCATGTAAGGGGGAAGAAGGGTTTCTGCATATACTGTTTCAAGCTTGCACTGCTTGTTGAAGAAAAGAAGGATGTCGACTCTGATGGGGTAATGATTGCTTCTTATGAAGACCACAAATTCCAGTTTTTAAATTCTATTTTCATATTCTGTTATAAGTTTCTTGCTTAAATATAACTTTTCCTTCATTCTTTTTCTTTGCCTCAAGAAAGAAAGTTTTTTTTTTTTGCAATTTCAGAGAATTGTTACACAGGATTAGAGCCGTAACACCGGAAATTAATGACTGGTGTTGACTCCATTTGACAATACTAACCTAATATTAGAGATAATTGCCACAACATTCGCAGGCTCCTATAACCAGCCAGATTCAGGCAACCTATGGAGCATTTCCTCCTTGAGGATGGTTTGACATACACCTTCTCTGGCACGTCTGCTTTGAGTGTCATAGTACATTACCCTATGGCCCCATTTGCAGGTTCGACATTTGGGCTGGATTCTGTGGTCTGTGTGTGTGTGTGTGTGTGTGGAGAGATAGAGAGAGAGTTCAGACCAACACACTTGATAGTGAAATGCTTGGTGCTGAAAGAAGAACAAAGGGCTCATTTTTCATGGTTTAAATGAGTAACGCCGCCTTAACCTCGGCACCACTGGGTCGTTCTAGCGTCCTGACATTGTACACATTTAACACGCTAATGTATAACATAATGCACGCAACTTGGAAAGCAGAGTGCACATTCATGAGTTCCAACTTTTCTCTGCACGTGATATATCTGTTAACGCTATTATAACATGTACTGACTGCTACAAGATTCAGTTGTTAAACTTGATAAAATGGTGCTGCTGCTTAAGGATGGTTAAATGACTCTCATTTGAGTAAAAATAGCTAACTAGCTGAAAGGCTTGCTGCTTAAGGATTAAGGAGACTACATAATGCATACTGATTTAGGATTTCTCAGTTATCAGGCTAGCTGTTGACTTGTATCAGTTGCTAAACTCCGGTTTCAGTGTTTGTTGATTGGGGAACATTTTAGACAAGTTTGGAGGATACTCCAGTGACTTACAAGAGGCTGATTGCCAGTGAGTGAGGGAGTGACCTTGGGGCCCCGTTTAGCAGGGCTGGTATGCTTCATACTGATGATTTGTTTATTGTAAAATTGCTGCCTACATAACCGCACACCATAAGCAATAAACTAGGGGCACCTTAGTGACCCACATGAGTTGGCAAATAAGTGAAATGCTCCAGTAAGACTTTCTACTGGCACTGTGGCATGCTTATTTGGACCAGTCAACTAATTTAATCTAGGGTGTTATAAGGAGGCTTTTTTTTCCCCCTTTTTATTTGACCTGAAATAATTTTTTATATGATGTACTTGGTACTTATAATTAAGAATAAGAGCGTGAATGTTTATGGAAGCATTGGGAGGACGAAGATGATATACTTTGACCAATAAGTTGGTCCACTTGGCACTCCATATCTTGTTTTTACTTGGAGTGCCTTGCCTTTGAGCTTGTTGCACTTTTCAAGTTTGTTGTTGAAGTCACATTGCTAAGGGATCTCTCTTTGGACAGATTTTCACATAACTTGTTGTGCATTGGGATCACAACCCTCATGCCTACTTATGCTATTTCTTAGCTCTTATATTGGGCTTCGCATTAACAGAGGCAATTGCTTTATTTGCCTTAACAGAGGCAATAGCCTTGTTGAAAAGGGGTGGACAGAGGTTCTCCTATATGCATCTCCCTTTATGCTTATGCGACCTTTCAGCGAATGCGTCGAATCGCGTACTTTTCTACTTCCGGTGAAGGAGCTACGGGTTGGGGTTGAGAACGGGGAGAAGTGAGCCATTTCAGAAGTTGCGTAAGATAGCATAATGCTCCTGTTCTCTGAGCTTGAGCTGAGGAATGGATTGATTCTTCTGATACCACGAGTTTCAAGCTTTTTGATTTATTACCTCGATATGTATTATTTTTGACTGGGCCTCATGTCTTGGAATTCACCTTGCCAAAATTCTTCGTTGCAGACTTTCACTATAGATTCTGTTGAATTCATAAGCTCTTTTATGCGATTAGTTTTCATATGTTTTACATATGTGATAAGAACTTGTTTGAAAAATGGGTGCTAACCCATCTTTGAGCCAAGAGAACCATGGGTCCCACTACTAGTTTGAGTGGGCCCAACGTGCCACGTAGACTCCAATGTGAGGGCTACGTATTGAATGGTCAAACGAACAAAAATACCAAACGGGTAATGTCAAAATTGACCGTGAAAATGGTTCGTGGAAGCGGGTTTTGAGAATTATCCCATATTGAGAGAAAATCAATGTTAAGGTTGGTTTATATATCATTGTATTGGATCTATGCATGCTCTTAGGGGCATTCAAGTTTTGTAGAGGGTGAGAATCTACTTACACGCGAACTTACTAACAATCTTACAGCGTAGTCGTATTTAGCTTCCTTGGTACATGTTACAAGGAAGTATATTCTTTGTTCCGAGGATAGCTCTCCAAAAAAATTTCAAAAATGTTTTTGCAAAGGAAAAGAATATTTTTAAATGTTGTGCACAAATGTAGTTGCAGTATTTCTTTATTGCAGGATTGTTCGGTTTTCAAAATTTGTTAGTTGCAGATTTTCTTTAGTTGCAGAAGTGTTTCTAACTTCCAAAATATTTTTGAGTCGCACAATTGTTTTTTTGCTGCGCAGAGTTCTGAGAGATAAAACAAAATTTGTAATCACTACAGTTCTAACCTCTGCAATTTTTTACTCTTCAGTTCAGTCCCTGAAATCCCTGGTGTTTCAGATTAACCCCTACACTTTATAACTGTTCAAAATTGGTTTTTCTAAAAGTCTGTTTTCTGAAATTTTATATCAGATTTCTGAGATTTTTTTTTCTTTTTCCTGCACTGTAAATTAATGTCAGATTTCTGAAAACACTGCATTTTTCAGAACTGTCAAATCCAGTCCCTGCTTGTCCAGTTTTTGCAGTTTAGTCCCTGAAATCTTAATTTCATTAAAACTGTTACAAATCTTATAAATATTCTGAAATTCACTTTTCTGGAATTTTTTCTAAAACTGGACTGTCTCAGGTTTTAAAATTTCAAATTTCTGAAAATTCTGCAGTTGCAGAATTTTGCAATTCAGTTCCTGAAGTTTATTTTTTTCGGTTTAGTGCCTGAAATTCTATTTTCTGAAAATTTGCTCTCTGAAAATTTGAAAATCTAAAATCTGATTTCGGGAAATATTTCTGTAATTATTCTGATATTCTGGTAAACCTGCATTGTGCAGAATTTAACTTTTAGTCCCTGAAGTTTGTGCTTTTTGCAGTTTGGTCCTTGAAACCTCTGATTTTGCAAAATTCAGTTCTGACAATTAATTTTTTTTAAGACCTGCTTAAATCAGATTCTGGGAAAAAATATAAAAAAAATTGAAACTGCAATTTTCTGAAATTTACAATTGAGTCCCTGCAGTTTCAAAACTGACAGTTTGACCCCCTGGACTTATAAACAGAAAACAGTTTCTGTTTGGTACTCTTGTGAATATCTCTAAGATATTGAAGTGCAATTACCCTTTGGGGTGCGAATTTGACCGCTTAATTAAATTAACGGTTGATTATTCTTTGATTACTAGGTAATTGAAGAATGGAGTAGAAACACTTCAACTAACCCAATGAATTTGGGTGGCGTGTCTTTCCCAAACTTCGGCTTGAGTAGCTTCGAGCTTGTGACATCTCAAGTGCATGCGACTGCTGCAACTGTGACATCGAGCTTCACTTTTGGTAGCTTTGGTACTGCACCTCCTGTAACTGCTACTACTGTGGTGCCAAGTCCTATGCCAATGTTGTCCTCTGAAAGGGTGAATGCTAGTGAGAAACCCGAGAAGTTCAAAGGAATTAATTTCAAAAAGTGGTAACAGAAAATGACTTTCTATTTGACCACGTTGAGGTTGGTGAAGCACACCCGAGAGGATGCTCCTGTATTACCTCAAGTAGCGGATGTGCTAATGGTAGCGACCGGGAAGGCATGGAAGCACTCTAACTTCCTATGTAAGAATTACATCATCAATAGTCTTGATGACACACTATATACTGTGTATAGTGAGGTAGCTACAGCTAGAACCTTGTGGAAAATAAGAACTTTGTTGCTGGGAAGTTCTTGAGATTTGAGATGAAGGATTCTCGGTCGGCGATGACCCAAATCCATGAGATACAAGTGTTGATGCACGAGATGACTCGTGAAGGGCTGATCATGAATGAGATGCTTGCAGTTGCTTGTATCGTGGAGAAGCTACCGCCTGCATAGTCGGACTTCAAGAGCTACCTTCGTCACAAACTAAAGGGAATGACTCTCGAGGAGTTGAGCACACGCCTGCGAGTTGAGTGAGACAACCGTGCTGCCGATAAGCATGCTCGGAGTGAGGCTGGAAAGGCCAAAGCTCATGTTGTTAAAGAAGCTCCTAAGCGTCAACCTGGCAATAAGAGGGCGGAAATACGTCCAATGATAAAAAGAAGGCAAGTTGGGCGCCATCGGTGGGGTGGTTAGGAAGTATTTCGTAACATTTATAGATGATTGTACAAAGTATTGCTATGTGTATCTTTTGAGTAGTAAAGATGAAGCCATAGCAGCTTTTACAAACTATAAAAGCAAAGTTGAAAATAAACTTGGGAAGAAGATCAAGACTCTAAGGAGTGATCGAGGTGGAGAGTATGAATCACCATTTAAAGATATTTGCACTCAAAATGGGATCATACATACAACTACAGCACCTTATGCACACCTTACGCACCACAACTGCATGGAGTGGCCGAAAGGAAGAATCATACCTTGAAGGAAATGATGAATGCTATGCTCGAAAGCTCTAGATTACCCCAGAACTTGTGGGGGGAAGCAATTCTTTCAGCCAATCACATCCTAAATAGGATACCTCGAAAATATATCGACAAAACTCCATATGAGCTATGGAAAGGTCAAGTGCCGTCCTACAAATACCTTAAAGTGTGGGGGTGCCTAGCTAAAGTAGTAGTACCTCCACCTAAAATAGTAAAAATAGGACCAAACGGTGGAATTGTGTATTCATTGAGTATGCTCAAGATAGTAGTGCCTACCGATTTCTTGTGCATGAATCATAAATACCTGATTGGAATGTGAATACCATTATAGAAACACGAATAACTTCATTTTTCGAGGAAACCTTTCCCTGCAAGCAAGAACCAAGTACAAGTTCGTCAAAACGAGCTAGAGATTCAGATAATAAGGAAGAATCCCAAGAGGATGAACCTCGAAGAGGAAAACGGACAAAGACTCCCGACTCTTTTGGTCCTGACTTTCTAACCTACATGGTAGAAGATGGTCCAAGGACCTATGCTGAAGCAATGTCATGTTCCGAGGC
>JAOTQG010105691.1:0-12748 GCA_025631175.1 Iris virginica
CAACATTATCAACACTCATCTCACTTCTCTTCTTCTTTAATTTCTTCTTCGGATCTGCAGATCTGTTGCTTTAATTATGGTGTTCAGATCTGTGGTAGTGGTGATGGTGGTGGGTTGCAAGAATTTGGGTTTGTGTAGTTTGATGATGGTGGCGATGGTGCCACGTGGGTGATGATGGTGGTGGTAGCTGGTGATTGTGGTGTTCAGATCTGTGCAATATTCTAGCAAGCTTATTATTGTCACTTTGGTCCCTGTTTGATAAGGGTAATTATGTCTTTTTACAATTTATCGTTATATAAACTGGATGGAAACTAACGAATTTTTTGTCAGGGAGGCTATCCCTCACCAAATAAAGTACAAGGGGCTCAAGCCTTGAACCCGTGAACCACAGGGGGGTTCCGCCCCGTTAACCCAAAAAAATATTCTAAATAGACTATCAAAGCCAACGCTAGTTCTCTTAACAGCAATTCCCAACAAAGGTTCACTCGTTCAACAACAAACTGTATTTGTATGCTGGTAGTGAAATTTCGAGATAGTAGTGCTACAGTACGGACCAATTGATGATATTGGAATGTGGAAACCTGGTAATTTCACGCAAATCTTTAACTAAAATGAACTCAAGTAGGTCTAGCTTAATTCTAGTATCCAAAAAAGAGACCTTCATTCACAATCTCCACAAGGATGCGATAAATCAAATCCTTTCCAGAAGTGTTCATATTATACGAGTAACACATATTAGCACTAAATAGTTAGTTGAAATCAACACAGCAGTCAATCATTCCTTCCTAAGGGTTCAACAAGCCTAGATGTGGTAGTTGCAAGATGAATAAGGGATGCAATTAAAGTTGAAAACAGCTTCTAGTCATCTTCCTCAGGGTCAAAGTCTTTGATTTTCACGTCAGCATCTTCTCCGAACTGGATGCAGTTGTCAATTTGCGACAAAACATACTGTATACTGTAAAATGAGAAAGCATGCAATTGTTAAACTTCATACCTAGTCAAAAAAGATAACAGCACATACAAACAAAGCTACTGAAGAAGATTCAACTTAAGGACTACAACACATGTTAGAAACTTGAGTGAAATCATTCACTTTTTCACTATCTTTCCTTCCCATCTTTAGTTTAGCGAATTCCTCTAGTTGTCGAGTCCCCATTAAATAGGCCTTTCTCGGTTGGTTGGGGAAGGGAGGAAGCAGAAAAGACTGAAGGAGACCTTCTTCAGACTCTGGAATTGTTGCCGTCTCATCTTTGCTTTTTGGTCCAATCAAAAAGCGGATGAGATGGGACAGAAAGGCTTAAGGCAAGGGGCTCAAATTTCAACTAGGAATGCGCCAATTAGTACTCGAGCTTTTCTTGCAAGTAATAAAAAACGGGAGAAATGCAGCAGCAATGGATCGGTTCATACTCATACGAAAGACTTTTTCGAGATAGCAATAAGTCCCCGAGTAGTTTGCCGGATAAATTGATAAGATAACTTTTTGCGAAGTGGTAAACTGAACAATACTATATTTTTTCCCCTTTAAACCCTTCTGGGTTGTGGAATGCAAAATGGGAATTGACCTCCTACTGCAACAAGTTCTTCCCTTCAAAGATGACAACAGGTTTATCACCAAACAACCTCGCTAAAAATTATGAAGTATATTAATTATTGAAACAAAAAGGTATTTGATTTTGATGCGGTAGATTGATGAAGGCCAGGAATGCACTAATGGGACCACTCTTTTTTGAAGAGGACAGCTTCCTTTCTGACAAATTAAAAAGGTAAACGGGACTTTTTCTTTTAATGGGGATTGAGGATATATTAAAAAGGGAAGAAAACAGGCCAGATGTTATATCTCTGTTCTATATAATGGACTATCTTCTCATGAATCCTGATGTTAAAAATTTAAAAGCTTTTGAGACTTTAATATAGTGAAGGAAAGTTTAAGAAACTACCAACCCATTGGCTTCTCCACAACTGGGAATTCTCGAATGGGGCTACAGCATGCCACTAAACTTCATCTAAGCATAAACATTCATATACACATCCCAAATCAAGATGGGAAAATAATAAAAAAAAAGTACCTGCTCTCTTTTCTCAAATCAAGTGGCACAAAGCTTACCATGCTATACTGATCCACCTGGAACAAGAACAAAATAACCGTTAAAACCTTTATTATTTTTTGGTCTCCCAGTGTGTCCTTATACCTGACTAATCCCTCAGGGTTTAGTCGGGCGCAAATTAGGGACCTCCCAAGTCCCAATTGGGTTGCAGCATACACAATGGCTTGAACTCGAGACCTCTTGTTTAAGCAACCAGAACCCCTTCCACTCGGGCCAACCCATCAGTGATAAAACCGTTAAAAAGCTATTCATATGATGCATTTTATAAACTAAAAAGAATATGGAAAAACCTCCCTTGAATGACGAGATCTAGAAAATATCAAGACCAGAAATAAAGGCAAATGTGTGATCGATCAAAAATCGTAGTAGAATGTGGGACGAAGAAAACCAAACAAGTTATGCTTGATGGATTCCCCATGAGGAAAATATGTAGAAATGATACTTCCACTTGGATGTGTACAGTATACACAGTTCTATACACATCAGGTCCCTTTTGAGGAACAGACCTAGAAATCATCAATACCCTTGTACTGTGGGGTGAAGAGATATAAACACAAGAAGACACATTCGCCCCAAAGGTTGGGCAGCCAAAAGTTAACGTTGCCAACTTAAATTAAAGCTGCACCGAGTAAAAAGATAAATACTAAAGATTATATTATTTAATATCCTCAAAATAAAACCAATTTTGATTCAATGGTTGTCTATGACAATGCCAAAGCTAATGCAACCTAGCAGCAGCTAGTACAACTTTCTTTCTTAAAAGAAACATAATCCAATGCCTTGTTGAGAGTATCAATGCAACAAACTTCTGAAATTAACTTTTAATAAATGACCCCCCCCCCCCAAAGAAATATATTATGATTTCAAAGCAGCAAACACAACAGAATGCCAGAAGAACCCAAATGTTGATGCAATACAGCACAGTTCTTAATAAAGACATCTAATTCTCTTGGTGTAGTATCATTAGGCATCATAACTATAGAAGTTCTTCCAGACAGATGTCTTTGAACTGAAATGGATCAATGATCATGTCCTTGGTTTGTGATGGTGGGTGATCTATTTAAAGGCATGGTACTCTGTTGTTAACAGCTCGAACTCTTTAAGCGTTGTAATTTGTGCCTACTGCAGTAATAACTGTTTTCAATGTTTTGCTGTACCATATGAGTAAGTTCATAAAGATGGTAAAAGTTTTCACAACAATCTATTATTGGCACTTTAATTCTGAAAATAGCCAGAACCATTGAATCTCCTTCCACTAACACAGGTTCGCAGTAAGAAAATTACACATTCTCACATCTACAGGAAACTTGACACATCCGACGTCGACATGGAATACAGCAAAAGATTAAGACATAGAGACTCAAGGGCTCTCACTTGAATATAAATTTAAAGAAAGCGTACATATATGTAAAAGTACATGGCAAACTGTCAGATTCTTTGTTTACTTACCAGGTCAATCAAAGCTTTATTAAGCTTTTCAAATTGAGGAGCCATGCGCCGATTCAACTCTGACAGCAATGTCACAGGTTCTGGATTTAAGTAACTAAGAGAAATATAGACAAAGGGAGAGGGAAATTAAATAATTAAAACTAAAAATCAGTCATGAAATTGCGGAGGATGATAAGTGTATTTGAAGGAAAATAACTTACACTTCAATGTCCCTTTTTCTAGTAACAAGGTCCATCTTTGATAGGACGTTAACATGGGGTAGTTCAAGTTGAACCATAGCAGAAAGTGAGGCCATGCAACCACTAATAAACTTCGTAACATCTGTTATGAACTGATATATGAAAGAAGCTAAATTTTAGGCTCATAAATGAGATACAAATAGTCACCCAATCAATGATAGAAACTGGTACAAACCTGGGAATCAAGCAAATATACTACACACACATTGAAATCCTTGCGTTTCAAATGTTCCACAAAATTCTTAAGCACTGGAACATGAGAAAAGAGTTCTATCTGGCCTGTAATGTCAAACAAGGTCAACAAAACTTGTAAACTATAACTGTGACAGAGCAGCAAACACTATTTTTTTTACAGGTACAGTATATTACTCCAACCGTCCCACTTCAAGGGATACACTTTGACTCGCACAGAGATTAAGAAAGAGGTTGAAAACATGTAAATATCTTCAATATCCCTTAATAGAGGCCCGCATTGTTTTTTTAAAAAAGAGAGGGTACTTGTCAAATGTCATGGCTTAAAAAGGAAAAGCAACTCTTCAAATGGGACAACCAAAAATGGAGAGTGTGACAATTGAAGTGGGACAGAGGGAGTAACAACTAATATATAAGCAAGGAGCATGTGAAATCAGTATATCGAAGTTCAATAATTTTATTGGAAGCATTGTGGGGGCAGCAAATGACAAATATATGTAGCTTAATGATGAAAACTTTAGCGTGAAGTACTTTTGATATCACTAGCCAACTTTTTCTTCTCATCCACAGTTTTACGTTATTCTGAATTATTTAGGGTGGCATAGTAGCAGGTTAGCAGCTCAGACCCATGCCACTTTTGGGTTTTCTACAAAAATCTAAAGGCAATCTTCTCACTGATAGTCGTTCTCTGTACTAGATGACTTATGAAAGCAGAGGTGTGAAGATCCACCATCACAAACGCAAGGAAGATACGGACACAAAACTTCCTCATTACAGAACAAACTCATTCGAAACACAAAAACTCAGACATCACCATTACACAGCTAAGACACAACACAGACTCGACACGAAACACCACCATCACTATCCTCTTAGTTGTTTGGCAGATTATTTTCCAAAGACTAAATGAGGGTTGTTTTTACATCCCACGACCCTTTGGAAGATACTACCATACGGCATGATAAAATTTTCAACTTCAATATAAACTATAAAAATAATAGGTCTATTATTCGTGTGTAATGGAGTGAAACCAAAAGAGTACAGCCTTATCAGGGTTCACAAATAGCCATGCAACTTAAAATCAATCGAATGATCATTTTCTATGAGTAATTCTGATGTGAGGGTAGTGAGGGTGACGAAAAATAATCTTAAAGATAAGTATGCCACAACCCTACTGTGTTGTTTTCTGTGTGATGAAGTAACTGAAAATGCTTGAAGCGTGTCTACACCATTTAGAAATATCAAAGAGAGAGAAAGAGAGAGATTAAGATTCTTTAGGTACCCGGACAATCAAAAACTAAATAGTCATCATCCATGTAGTTTTCCAGTTCTTCAGTTAACCACTCATCCAGATTTTCCTCAAGGTGTCTGAAAGTGAAAATTAAGGACTTGGACCAGATAATTTAACCTTTTTGACTCGCTTATAGCACGTCAATTGATGCATTTCAGCTCTTTTAACTGGCGAGTAAAAGCTGCATATGATATAAATGACAACATAGTCCAAAAAAAATTAATGGAAGAGTAGAAAAACCAAAACGTTAAGGATACTCCATGCAGTACATAAGACCTCCATTTGGACCAAGTCCAAATTCCTCCATAACATCGTCCAAAGAGATAAGCTCCCTAATATCTGCAAGCATATATCCAAATACCGAAAATGAACACATATCAACGAAAACCATTTTTGAAAAAAAAAAAAAAAGTGCACTATACCAATGGCCACGGGATAGTCAAAATTTTCTGCAGCAGGATCTAAGTTGACAATATGAATTCTTCGACGAACGGTCTCACAGTGTTGGTATAGACTTGAGCAGTAAGTAGACTGACAACGAAAAAAGAAAGCTCAAGTAGCTGCATAACGCAAATCCTTAATTTTGCGACCAAAGAAAAATAACAAGTCAAATACTGAAGCCTTCTTTACAAATTTCTTGAACCGACTAGCCACTCGTTGAATCAAACATTAAGTTCTAAAACAAGATTAGTTGGTGCAGCAAAAACGTTAAAACATCATAACAAAAATAGAAATCACCTTTCCGCTTCCTGCAGGACCAATAACTAACTGTGCATAACCCATCGTTGCTGCCCGTGTGTCTGTCTTTGTAGGCCCCCCTTCTCTTTCCTCTCTCTCTGTCAAGCTAGTTTACTAATTGAATATTGAGGCTCGGATAAAATTGGAAATTCGGAAAAGGCCAATGACTGCAACCAGAGCATATGTTGCACACCAAACACCAGCCGCAAATATCAGATCGAGCACATTAGAGTATGCCATAAACACCAAATGGGGAGGAAATACATAACAATACAACCTGAATCAATAGCAAAGGACAAAGTAAACCTTTCAGAGGAATAATGTGTATAAGATAGTAACAGGAAGATAAACACATGTGTATAGATATTAATAACAGGAATATTTGATCCTTGTGTATTTCCCTACCGTCATTATTTTCACAATACCCACCACAAAGGATCACAGAAAACCGCTAACTAAACCCTCAGCAATAGAACTTAAAATTCTTCCATACAAACAAAAAGAAAAACAAAATTATGCATCATCATTCAGGAACAGGAACAGGATCAGGAAAAGGGTGGGCACATTACTGTATCACATTCACTCCAGTAATTTCTACAAACAGTTGGTGAGCTGTACTTTCAATTAGCCAAACAAACACGAAAAGGGAAAAAAATCCAATAAGGGCAGCAGCCATGGTCTGATTCTCCAAATACCCATTAAACCCTTAATCGACAAAATTCAAAACAATATGGAAAACAAGAAGAACAGATATCATTACACATACAGAGGTTTTCGCTTCTTTGGAGAGAGAGAGAGAGAGAGAGAGAGAGAGAAAGAGAAAGAGAGATTTACAGTTACAGAAATACCTTTTCGAACTCTGGACGCGTTCACAAGTAGTCCTCTCTCCTGTCCCTTCTTCCTTTGCGTTCGCGGGGGGTTTTGGTGGAGATATGGGTCCTACACTACCCACCCTACTTGGACTTCTTCAAAGTTTGCCCCGACGGAAACAAATACTATCCGCTTGGATTCGAATCGGGTAAAACTTAGAAGAACAGAAATTTCTACGCCCTGAATATTAAATTCTAACACTAAAGTTAATTATTTAACATATATTAATTTAAATTTTAAAATTTAATTATCTAAATATTATTAATAAATAATTAATATCTATTTTATAATTTTATTTTATCATATAATTTTGAAACGAAGTAAATATTAGTATTTATTAAAAAAATTATCTCGATAAAAAAATCTTTTAATTTATGTTATCATTATATAACTAACTCAAAAAGAAATATAATGAAATCACCCGAATATTAATTTGACGGTTCCAAGAACACCCCGACCCGATTCTCATGGCATTGCCATACAAAAAAAATGGTTATGGGCCTGTTAAAGCCCACATCAGTTTTGGTTTAGTTTTTCTAAGCTAAAGAAAAATACGGCCCTTTGAATTTCAGCGGTCTGTTCCGGCGCCTCTCCGGCGAGTCCCTCCGGTTTCAGGTTTTCTCTCTCTCTCTCCACACACATATAGAGAGCAGTGACATTTTCGGGATCACAAGATGTTGATATAGATATGTTAGAATAGGCCGAGTTCAGGAATTAACTCAATTTCTCGAGTTTTGGCTGTTTGCCGTTGCTATGAGTTTATTTGGACAAAAATGATTAATTTCCAGAGCTATGCGCTTATTAGTCTTTAGGAATCCTGGGAATTGTAATGAACTTGGTTAATTTTCTTGGGGTGTCTGATTTCATCATTGATTTACTACTTGTTCTTTTTTCTTTTCCTTTTTAGGGTTTTGCTTTTGGTTTGGATTACTATATTGTCGTGGTATGGCAGAGCATGGATTTTGAACTTTGTTTGACAGTAAGAAGCTCAGATCAGGGACTCAAGCTGTATTAGTCCAGGAAAGTTGAGAATTATGTGTGTGAGTGAGAGAGAAATCAAAATTTGTTCATGTAATTCTACATCACTTCCTCCTGTCTCGTTTCTATACAAGCAGTGAAATAGAAGACATGGCTTCGAGATAGACATGAACTAACAAACTTTGGCTCCAACAAAACAAAAAAACAACCTTACAGATCACTGGAAATGCATAAACAATGGAAAACCATTAGTTGTAGTATTTTTGTTATCTTTGAGGACCTTCCTTCCACCTTTCAAATGCAAATGCTGCCCCAACTTTAAACTTGGTGGATAGTCAGAAAAACTCCTTTCCCCAATGAATTACTTGTTTTTAAGGTTTAATATAAGCAAGATTGAGAAATTAGGAAGGAACGAAGGTTGCATCATCCTCGATACTCATCGGTGGACTGGACCAGTGAGCCAGAATATGTGGAACTGCAAAATGAATTTGGCATTTGCAGATAGTTTCTGGCAATCTACTACCTTAGCTTATTTTGAAAATGTTCCATAGTGCTTATTGGAGTTTCTTTTTAATTCCAGGAAGTATGTCTCTAGGTTGAAAGCCTCTGGTAAATATTCCCAATTTCAAAGTTTATCTCATTTCTGGTAATTTGCAGACACTACCTAACCTACGCTGAGCTTGCTGTAAGCTTTCTTTTATCAGTTGGGTCGCAAATTGCTCAAGAGTAAATGTGGTAATCATAACCGTGTAGAGCCTAACGGAAGTATCTATATGGCTGTGTGGATGTTGATGCTAGACCGCCACTCAGTTAAGGTCAACAATTTTTATTGGTCCTATTGTCAGTGAAACACCTTGGAAATTCTTACGGCGCATATTTCCCTCTATATCTGTCACTCCAATAGTCGAACTGTATGCCGATGATAGGTTTTGCTTACCTTGAGTTGATACCATTAAGCTGAATAGCTCCCACCAATTATAACAGTAGAAATCTTATTGCTGGTAAATATGATAGTCATGGAACGGGCAGATCTTGCAAGGTAGGGGTGGCCGGTGGGTACTCTTTATGTCTTATTTCTTTCGCGTACCACTCTTCTGAACCCACTTATGGCAGCCTTTTTAAAGTTGTGGTCACTGGTCAGAATCTAAGTTGTGACAATTTCTTGTAAAAACCTTGATCACCCTGAATGCCTCCACGATATAAGTTGGGAAATTCCTAGAAAAATTGCTCCCTTAGCAGAAATTTGACATACCTATGTAATTGCTTGCCTTGGTACCTGAGTATGCAATGCTTGTGATGATAGTGTGGGACGTCATCATGTGTGATTATGCATTGCAAAAGTGGTTATAAAATTTGTGCTTGCTTATTCCCTTCATATGGATCCACTATTTTTTCTGTCCAAAGCAGCCCCCTAGCATGGTTCACATATTTCACTTGTGCATCCAAGGTTTTGCAAAATTCTGATGTCATCAAAGAAACCAAACTAAACCTCCTTGAGAATGGACCAACCAACTACTTGATTCAGCCACACTGAAGTGAAGCTGGTGTGTTTAAGCCCAAAAAGCTTTACCAAAACTCATGATGCCCTCCATGAGCTCTTAGTGTTGTATTTTCCACATCACCAGTGCCTCCCTGATTTGAGGGTTTCCTAATATCAGATTCTACCTTGTACGCCATGTTGCGTAATGGGATTCATTAAGTAACTTTTCTAGCAAGAAGAAGTATGCCTTTGATTGTAGCAGCATTTAGGTTTCTATAGACTGTGCACATCCGCCATGAGATTAGGAGCATAGGTTATATGAAACAATATGCTTTCTGCAATAATATTACTCACTGGGTTAACTGTTCTATTTTCTTTCTTTGATTATTTATTGTTGGGTTAACTTTTTGTCGTTTATTTTGGACCAGCTGTTACTGTGGAAGCTAGTGATATATCTGGGATAAAATGGTCCACTTGTTGCTATCTGAACCTGACTGGAAGTCAGGCGGCAATGATGAAGCTGTTAGACAGCAAATATCCATGTTGAGTGAGCTGGAGTCTACCATCTGGACGTTGATTACATCTGGAGGTCGATCCGAAGCTCGACTTTGGCTTTGCAGATCTCTTTCAACCATAAGTTCTATCACTTCTGCTTGTCAGCGTGAACTCTTTGTAAAACTACTGAGATCTAGACCACTGAAAGAGGGACTAGCAGATCAAGTTTTACGCATGATTTTTGAGAAGCAGCCACGAAAAGCAGGGCATATAATTGCCAAGAAAAGCTACTTGCTAGAGGATTTCTTTCGAGGTAAGTTAGATTAGAACTTCGATTTGGTTTATCATGTTGATTTTCTTACTATAATGTTTTTGTTTCCTACACGTTTCAGTCACTGTTGTCTTACTTTTTCCTAAAAAGAATTGCTTTGGGGAATCAGTTCATTAAGGTTTGTGCGGTGGAACCAGACCACCAATAGATATGAGCTTTTACTGTGGGCTATTTCTTGAACATGCAGGAAATCCAAGGCGTATTCTGCAGTGGTTTTCTAATTTCGTGGGTAGTGGTGATGTGGAGCACAAAAAAGGGGCTAAGGCTTTGTCGAAGTTTGCTTTTGTGAATCGTGATATTTGCTGGGAGGAACTTGAGTGGAAGGGTAAGCATGGGCAATCACCTGCTATGGTTGCAACAAAGCCTCATTACTTTCTTGATTTGGATGTCCAACAGACGGTAGAGAATTTCCTAGAATATGTGCCTGAATTTTGGTCGTCCAATGAGTTTGCTGAATCGTTAGAAGATGGTGAAATTTTGTTCACTGAGACAAAGTTCTTTGTAGATATGTTTGTTGATTTGATGTATAAAGAGGATTTAAAAGAGATCTGGGAACTTGTCAGTGAGTTTCTAGAGGAAGAACCTTTCACATCCCTATGTCACCATCTTCTCATTGTTCTTGATGAGAAAGAGCTATGCTCTTTCCTGAAGTTAATTCGTAAAGTCTTAAATGCAAAGATAGATCCTAACAGTTTTGGGAATCCATCTTATTGTTTGGAGATTGTTCTTGCAAAGTGCAGTGGTTCGGATTCTTTTGATGATCTACTTCTGCTAAATGCGGTAACAAGTCAAGGGCGTCAGCTTCTTCGTCTTCTACAAGAAGAAGACAACGAAGAAGAGAGGGTCAAGATCAAAGATGTTTCTTTGCAGATCTGCACATCCCCAAGATATGCTAATAGTTTGATCTCGCTTATGGAGGAATGCTTCAAAACAAAAACCATCAAGTCAGTAAAATGGTTGGGGCTTCAATCGTGGGCTCTTCATTACACATTGTCGAATGAATTGCCGAGTCCTGAATCTTGGGAATCGTTGTTCACTAGCAATGGAATAAATTTTCGTCAAACTGGCAAGTACCCATTGTTATGCTGTAAAAGATTGTCAGAAGAGAGCGAGTCTGACTTGGATGTTAGCTCTTCAGTTAGATTAAAGCGCAAAAAGAAGGAAAAACGCAGGAAGAAAAGGAGAAGAAACCGTAGTCATGATGACAGCTATGATGATGAGCTTCTAGATTTTGATTTGTCAAATAATAAAATGGCTTTGCAATTCAAGGCTGATGGTTGGTTGCTCTCTACTGATGGATATTTTACTGCCTGGAGCAGCGTAAGTTCATGATTTGGCACCGTATCTTTATTGAGCTTTTCTATACTTACATTCCCTCACTTAATGATTGCACTTTGCATTTGGCTGCTACAGTGTCGAACATATACTTGAAATATATGTGATTATTGGGTATTTAAAGTTGACACTGCTAAATAACAAATCTCTAATTGAAGTTCGAGGACTTTAGCTCTTTCTGGTAGGTTGGTTTGTTAGAAATTTGCAAATTGCTTTTGTTCAGTAATTTCGCGAAGATTTCCCAAGATCAGTCATGTTATTTGTAATTTTGTATCCTTTACAAAATTTTCTTTCAAATTTGTGCCTTCTGAAAGAGGCAATCATCATATACTCCCTCCATTCCCCGCAAAGAGTCCATGTTTGAAAGTCAAACTTTTTAATTTTGTACTTTTACTATTTTATACCTTTTATAAATTATGCTAAAATTATAATTATTATTTTTTACAAAATGTGATAAAACAATCATGTTTTGTAATATGTAATTAAAAATGTTGGGAAAAATATATATTTATAGCTTAATTTTTGAAAGTGGGAAATGTTCCAAAACCGGATGGTGGATTCTTTGCCCAGGCTGTAGGGAGTACCTTTGAACCTTCAAGTCTCCAAAATTTTATTTCCGTTAATCTGTTATCACTCCTTGTTTAGTAATCCTCCGTTAAAGTTGCTGTCTCAATTGGTCTATCTCTAGTTTCTTCCCCACCCCCACCCTCATGCACCCTTTCTCCGAAATAAAATGTTTTTGTTAGTAATTCTGTACAATCTGTGTTGTTTACCCATGTTAGTTTGTTGTGTATGGAAATTTTCCATGATAAGTAAATTCTATTTGTTATGATGATGTTATGTAGGTTGATTTACCTGAACACCTGTCAAGGCATTGTTTTTCTACATGGATGAAGTGGACTTTTACCAAGTGGGGAGATTCTGCTTGATTCATTGGTCTGGGCTTCTTATCATGAATATGGAAAAGGAAGGTAAGTGATCTGTGCTTTTCTAACCTTGCTATCTATAATACAAGGGAGGTCGGTGGGCTCCACCACAAATGAATAGTACTATTCATGCACAAATTTTGAGGAAGGGGTTGGGATTAGTGTTTATGTATGGGGGAGTGTGTGTTGGGAAGAGAGAGATGGGTGATGGGGATTTTTGTGTGGGTGGGGTTGGGAATGGGAAAAAGTGAGTGTATGTTGGGGAGAGTGAGAGATATTAAAATGTTATATTTTATGTGTAAGTTTTTTATTTGACTTA
>JAOTQG010105702.1:0-12744 GCA_025631175.1 Iris virginica
CAACAACCACATCACCATCAGATCTTCTCAAGTACCATCACATCACCACCAACCCCACCACCAAACCACCACCCCATCAGCCATTTCAAACATATTCAAATAAAATAAACTAACCCCTTAACCAACAAAGAATACTGCAAATGAAGAAGAGAGAATCAGGTTACTGCAATTGATGCAAATTCTACAGAAGGAGAAGGGAACCCCAAACCTAGATCTGAGCAAACCCAGATCTCCCGAGGATCGCTGCAGATTGAGAAGCCGATGATGAGGATGAAGAAAGAAAGAAGATGAAGAGAAGAAGAACAGATCTTCATCCTTTTCTTCATCTCCATCTTCATCCGTTTCTTCATCAATTTTGATAGGGGGTGGCTGCGATATCCCTCGCCTCTCTGCTGGCAGAAGTGGCACCACTACCACCAACCATCGTTTCTCTCTCTCCCTCTCTCTCTCTCTCTCTCTCTCTCTCTCTCTCTCTCTCAAATCCCACCATTAACATCTATTGTTCTCAGAAGAGCAGAATCTGGAGTGAAAAGGTGCAGATCTGGTTTCATCACTTGCGGATCTGCAGTTGGCACATCGTTGGTGTTCGTCGGTGAATCTCCCTTCACCATCCAGATCTGTTTTGTGGACTGCGAATCGCCGGCCCCTTGGTATTCATGAAGCGGACCTGCAATTGGCACAGGGGTGGAAGGGGGATGAGCGAGGATGAAGAAGGAGATCGCAGATCTGAATTTGGGTTTGGTGGTGGTGGAGGAGAGGGGAAGAGAGCACGCCGGCGATCTCGGTTCTTCCGGAGAGATGGAGGAGGGAGGGTGAACGGGTGAAGGGAGGAAGAGGGGGAGGGGTAGGTATATTAGGGAGTTTGCCTTTTTTTGTTGTTGTAATATTTGGGTTTATTTTTTTGATTTTTTTAATTTTACTATTTTGCCCCCATTTTATTACCACGTCAGCATTATTTATAAATAATTTGATAGTCAACGCAGTCAAAATTGAGTCAGGGACTAAATTGGGCATGTTTTCAATACTATTGTATCAAATTGGGCGCGTTTTTAGGTTAGGGACTAAATGGGCAACTGCCTAAAAGATCAGGGACCAAATGGGGCTTTTTGCCACTAAAAAATTATTCAAGATTTGTATAACGTACCTGCAGCATTCTTGAGAAAGCTAGTATGTATTGCAAAAAAGAACTTGCAGAATTCTCGTCAACCTTGGGTTTTGCTTCTAGCAATTTTGCTCTTCTACGGATGTATAGGATTTACTTAAACTCTGGTGCATGTTGATATAAGTGTTTTTTGTCCTATGCTGAAATCAGAGTTATCCTGAGTTGAATAGCTTCCTGGCTTTCTTGCCCTCTTCCCCTCTCATTTGAGTTGTTCAGTTACATTTTTTCTCTTGTTATACTGCAGATCGAACTTTCAGTTCATTTGGCCGTGGGAAGAATGGGCCTATGTCTTAGACCTTCCAAAGTGGGCTCCAAAACGTGTATTTGTTCAGGAGGTTTTGGAAAGGGAAGTCCGGTTGTCATACTGGGACAAAGTTAAGCAGGCAAGCAATAATGTGGACACACAAGACTCTTTTCATCTAGTCTTTTACTGTATCAACTATAATGTTATGGGAAATTGAATTTGTTGAATGCATGGGCATTGACTATAATGTAGTTTCGATATAAAAAAAGGAAATCGATGCTTCTGATCATTGTTAGCATTGTTTTAACTCCTTTAACTCTTTTGATTTATTTTTCTGTTCACACAGAGCATTGAGAATACCCCTGCTTTAGAGCAGTTACTTCCCCCAAAAGGTGGGCCAGACTTCAAATATGGTGTGGAAGATGCTGAGAAAGTTGAACTTGCACTTTCTGCAGAACTCAACAGTATGGTGAAAGGAAGAAAGACAGCACGTGAAGTTATGTCATGGCTTGAAGAAAGTGTATTCCCAGTTCATGGTCTTGATATTACCCTCAGAGTAGTTGTTCAAACACTTCTGGAAATTGGATCAAAGAGCTTTACTCATTTGATCACTGTCTTGGAGAGATATGGCCAAGTGATTGCGAAGATATGTCCTGATCAGGAAAAGCAGATTATGCTGATAGATGAAGTAAGTTCTTTCTGGAAGAACAGTTCTCAAACAACCGCTATAACAATTGATAGAATGATGGGTTATCGGCTTATATCTAATCTGGCCATTGTGAGATGGGTTTTCACTCCGGGAAACATTGAGCAATTTCATACTTCAGATCGTTTATGGGAGGTACACACCTTTAGCTTTTCCTGGGTTTTAAGTTATCCTGTATTATTTCTTGAAGAGTATCTCTCAGAAAATAAGAATAATGTTTGTGTGATGATTATTCTGGTAAAAGGAGACATGTATCTACAGTATAAAAAGCATCGTGATTTGACACTTAGGTAGTGTCAAATTCTCAACCATTAGATTGAAACAATATGAGCCTTTGATTCTTTCCACATTCTCCCCAAATTTTTAATTTTCTTCATCACGTGCCCACGGGCACATGCATACCTAGTCTACTCTTAAATGCAACATACTTGATTATATACACAAGATTATTAATACTCCTCCATCTGAGAATGAGTGTCCATTTCTAAAACTTTTTTTGTCTAAATGAATTTTGCATTTTCTAATAATTCACTTAAATGCCACTTATGTTGGTTAGGTGTCCACTTTCTTGACTTTCATGAATACTTTGCTTGACTCATTTCAAGTAATGCTTACTCGATTAGTCGATTAGCATATTGATGATGTTTGGATATTGGTTCAGTCTTCTTTGAGTTTCTTGTAAGTTGGTCGCAATCTTAGCTTATTCATTCCGATAATAGGGGTATGAGTTTCTTACATAATTGATAAATTCTTACTGTCAATTTTCTTTTTTGGAATTGTTAATTTAACTTCCTTTTTTCGATAGATTCTCCGGAATGCTGTTAGTAAAACCTACAATCGTATTTCTGATCTACGAAAAGAGATTTCGCATCTCAAGAAGGGTGTTGTATCGGCTGAGCGAATTGCATCCAAAGCTAAAGCTGAACTGGACGAAGCTGAGGCAAAGCTTACGATTGTGGATAGTGAACCTGTTCGTGGTGAAAACCCTGTCAGAATGAAGCGATTGAAATCAAATGCTGAAAAGACAAAAGATGAAGAGGTATCTGCTCGTGAATCACTGGAAGCAAAAGAAGCTCTTTTTGCGCGGGCCCTTGATGAGAATGAGGTAATTTTGGTTTGAGTATTCTCGTTACGTCAATGTAGTGGATATACTGGTCATCCTGTTATTCTTGCAATATGTACAAATCAGTTGTCAGTTCTCTTAAGGTTTGATTCTATAGTCTCTGGTATATTTGTACCATTGTGTAATGTATCCATTTTGGTTACTGTTCCCACCATCAATGGTTGAGTGTTCTTTTAGCAAGGAAAATTTGTTATCTACCTTCAGCTTCAGCTTAATGACACACGATTGTAATGCTGTGGCCTGGTATGATGGAAATTAGTTCAATCCATTATTTTCTACTCGGTGAGATCATCGTCATCTAGTAATATCTCTTTTTAACAGCGCCAAGTGAACATCTACGAACAGGTCTGTGATGGCCTGGGTTGAACTTTTGTTTTGTGGCGATGTCAGATTTGTTATGGAAGGGCTTGAGATACATCGTTTAGATTGGTCGTTTTTTTTTTCCTACATGCGTCCTTGGTGCTAAAGTAACTTTTTGCTATAGTTGGAGTCACTTCAACTATTGCCTCCTGCTCTGCCCTAATTTTTATACGACTCTTTTGATTGCAAATTATGTATCAAGAAAATTAATTTGAGACAATTTGGATCAAGTGGCTGACAGAAATATGTAGCCTACAAATATGGTGTATTGCTATAACCTGTGATGCTTTGGCTTGGATGACATCATTTGAAGTATGAAATTATGATGTAAAACTCAATTTTTTGGTAGAGATGGTGTATTTTGAAGACGGTAATTTGCCTTAAATGTGGCTGTATCTTGTTTACAGGCATTGTTCCTATCTTTGTATACAAACTTCACAGAAGTTCTGGCGGGACGCCTTTATGATGCATTTGGAGATGGAACTTCACAGCATGCTGGTGAGGCAAATGAAATGACCATTGATGTTGAAGAATCATCTGCAATGGAGTTGGATACAGACAATGGAGGACCAAACAAAAGGTGCCTTTCAACATTTCCCTTTGTCTTTTTAAGGCTTTGACTATTCTTCTTTTACGTAGTTAACTGTTCCATGTCAATTTCAGTAATTCCAATGGAGGGACAGGCGACGGGTATAATATTGGGGAAAAGGAGCAATGGTGTTTAACAACTCTAGGTTATGTGAAGGCCTTCTCAAGGCAGTATGCTTCCGAGGTACGTTTGTGCTGATTGATTCCTCTCCGTAGTGTGTGTTAGTTAGTTGGCAAGAAACATAAATGGATGTTCATTTGGGAACAAATGCAAATCTCTTGAACCTTGTTCATTCTTACTTCTAAAAATAAAATAACGATGTTATTAATTTTTGTTGTACGTCTCATTTGTCTGTCTTCAGATTTGGCCGCATATGGAGAAGTTAGATGCCGAGGTATTAACAGAAGACGTGCATCCACACTTGAGGAAAGCTGTTTATTCTGGTCTGCGTCGCCCTACAGAAGAGTTGTAATGGCCAACGTACCCGGTGTTCATGTTTTGACTAGCAGGCTTTATTGAGAATGGATGCTTGCCATTACTACAGTGAAGTGGGTGACAAGTTAGTATCAGTTGCAGATTCAATCTGGTTGCATATCTGTCAATTGATTGCTGTAACATTAGAGTGGAATGGTCACCGAAGCAAAATCAAGCAGAGGTATTAGTGACTAGGATGCCGAACTTTGCCCAATGTAGTTTTCACTTTTATCAAGGAAGCAAAAGAAAGGTGACTCAGTTTTGCCAGAGTCTTGATGTACTTTGACACATATTTAGGGTTTAGTTTTACCCTAAACCCTATTTAACTGCAAGGTGTGGATGTTTCCCCTGAGGATCTATGCCGTCACTTATCTATGTAAAATCTCCAGAATAGGGACATTTTTAATTGATTTTGTAAGAAGTGCCAGCCTCATTTTTGAATCAATTTAAATCCGGAGAGAAAGCATGAGTTTGATGCATATTTCATAATTTATTGTTATGAGAATTCAGAAAGTTGCAGTCTGATGATGAGCCTATCCACTTGGTTCTTGTGGCAAAGCACATCTATTTCATGTAAATCTTGCAAAAATCTACTAGAGTTTATAAGATACGAGAAATGCTTAATCCCAAGTTGGCCTCGGCAATGGTGTTTAACCCTTTGGCCTGTTAAGAGATATTAGTTGGTTTCTCGCGGTTTGAAATAGGAGTTGTGCTCAAGATGGCTATTCTTCTAAACTCGTATTTACATGGGTTAATAATGCTTGCTTCGATTGGGTATATTGTCTTGACGAGGGCTCTCGTAGAATGGTTTGAACTTTATGATAAATGTAAATGTAGAGATAAAATTACTATGTGTATGTGGTTTTTTTGATCAGTTAGTTATTCACAAATAACTTTGTTCATTTCCTCTCCTCTTTTTTTCTGTTCTTGGCATTTTTGTCATTTCCACTGCCCATAATTTGAGTGCACGAATTGTTGGAGCGATTTGTTAACCTTGTGGTGCGACGCCATCTCTAATTGCACCCTTGTTAGGGCGACGCCATCTCTAATTACATGAATTATGAAAATAGCATGCATAAAAAATGAACATGACATGCATATGATAATTGTATTTATAATTTATGATCATATGTTCATTTTTCATGATATATCGAATATTCATTTTTTAAGGAATGTGTAATAGCGCCTAGATATAATTTCCACCCGAAATACATTTATCAATTAGATCCCACAAGAATCTTATGAGAGGCCGGAATTGACTTTTAAGGCATGTTGAAGTCGCTATTGTTATTAGGGGTCGGACCTCCTATGTATTGTGCTCCTCTCCCTCCGTTACCTTGGATGAAGTTCGTTAAAATTGATTGATGGCAGGGCCCATTAAAACCAAAAATGAAGTTCCGAGGGCCATATCAAAATTTGAACTACAAATTAAGGGGCATCTTTCCGAAGTAACCGAATAATGGATGGGGTATAAAATTATGTATGTATGAACACAATTTAGGAGATTCGGTTAGACGAACGAGGGTGAGAGGAGAGGAGAGGAGAGGAGAGGAGAGGAGGGACAAATGCGACTTTATGGGGCAACTTCAATGGATATGAATATGATATTTGCTGGACGACGGCAACTAATAGCTGCAGGAGTGAAGAAGGATGACGGGAATAGTAGTGCTCTCTGCCGGGCGGGAACCGGGGAGCGTTGGGGAACAACGGCAGCTGGGGCGGTGACGGCAATAATGTTATCAGTGGTAATCAACGGGCCCCATGCAGTTGAGGTCATTGCAGTGCAGCAGCAAGAAGAGACTCTTGCAAACATACCACAAATGCTATCCGGCGGCGAGTGCGTTACGGAACGACAGGATTGCAAGAAGGCAAGGATCCAAAGACCTAAATCCAGGCAAGCGGAGTCTTGCACAATCAAGTGCGTCGGTACTTGCATCCGTGGCGGATCTGGCTCTCCCGGTGAAGGCCCTCTTAATGTCAGGAGGTATCTTATCTACTACCCCCTACCTCCGTCAAGAAAAATGAATTTAGTGTGTGTCCATTTCTTCTTGGGGCATTTTTGTCCCCTAATGAAATCCTGTTTTAGTTTGATTACTAAATTCACCTTTGCCACCCTTTTGGAAACAAAAACTTTTTCTTCAAAAATGGACTGTTATTTATGAAATTATAGAGGGAGTCAGGATTGGTCCGGGGGGCGCGAAACTCAACCAGGGTTCAGGGGCAGGGCCCGAAAAAAAACTCGGGAGGGTCGGGTCCACAAAAATCATAAATAAGGGAAAATATCATAATAACTTATACACAATATAGCCACAAAAATCAAAAATTAGAGTTCAAGATAGCCACAATTGACAGAAATCGAAAATTAGGACGCAAGAAACTAGTACAAATTGAAACCAGAACTTAGAAAACACATATAAAATAGCCACAATTTGAAAATCAATTGGGGGGCGGAACACCGGAAATTGGACCTCCCTAAGGAGGAATTTTCGCCGCAGGGGGCGGCCGCTCCTTTGGCCCCCCTGCCTCTGCCTCTGGAGGGAGTCATTCGTGGTATTCTTTCGTGTTCAAAATCTTGGATGTCAGATCGGAGGTCGGAGGACGGAGTTCGGAATTTTGTTGCCATCTAAAATTACGCTTGAGATGAAGTTTGCATGATTTTCATCAAATTTTTATTTATACATTAGTACGTGTGTGTGTGTATATATATATTATATCATCTTACTACACTAGGGATTTAAATAATGTGAGAACCGTAAGAATCACTTAGATTAAATAGCATTGCTCCTAGATTTATTGAAGCAAAGAGCAAATACACTGAATCTAAGAGCAATGCTAGTGAATCTAGGTTGGTTCTCACAGTTATTACAATATTTAGATTCTCATTTGAGCACCTTCCTATCTATATACACACTTCATTTATAATAAAATTTTAAAATAATTAATTAATACTCCCTCAGTTCCAAAAAATCTTCCCACACCTCTTTTGTTTATCCCAAAATAATTTTTGAGGCATGAAGATTTAGAAGTCTTTTGGCTAGTAAAGTTATTTAACAAGATTATGCTGTCAAAAAAAGTATATTATGATTGAAGATGAAGCACCAATGGACAGACATAAAGGTGACATTGGAAGTTGCATAGATTCTTGAGGTAGTAATATATAAGTCACACAATGAAGTTTGAGGAGATAGTAGTTCAAGATAGAATAACAAGTGATACAAACATTGCATCGGGAAGGTAGACATTATTTGCGTGTAAGAAAATTGACGGAACACTTGCGGGAAGAGTTAAAGGATTTACATGTGAATTCTATTGATTTAGAGAAGCTGTATCATAGAGTCCTAGAGAGTTGATTATTCTGTGGTAAGAAAGAAAGAAAGAAAGAAAGAGGATAAAGTGAGAAACTTGGGTGTCATTTAAAGATATTTATGATGGAGTTTCAAAGTTATTAAGAACTACAAGCGGAGAGATGTGTGAGTTCTCGATGACTAATAAGGATTAGACTAAGGATCGGCCTTAAGTCCTAATCTTTTTACCTTTGGATGGACTAACCAAACGTGTACGAGATGACCCATAGCGGTACAAGTGTTTGCCAATGATATTGTCCTTATCAATAAAACAAAATTTGAGTCAAAGATGAACGCTAGAAAAATGGAGAAAATGTAAAATAAGTTGGAGCTAAACTGAACAAATGGTATGCAACTTTAGCGGTGAAGGAGTGCGAATTTAAGAAAAATTTAGGTTACAGAGTGAAGAAATACCACAAAGTTAACAATATTTAGTATCAATTATATATTAGGATGGAGAGGTAGGATGGTTGGGCTACAAAGAATGTACATGTGAAAATGTTTAGTGTCGCCGAAATGCAAATGCTAATATGGCGTTGTAAAATTAGAAAAGATACAATTCAGAATGAATAAATGTGATGATGAATGTCACTCCTTTAATAGAGATAAGTGAGAATTGTTTGAGATGGTTCGAGCCTGTAACGGCCCAATTTCGAAAACACGGTTCGTCACGTCATCCGCCTTCTAGCCCACTTAGAACCAAGGGTCCATTAGCCCACCACCAGGCCCACCCAATAGTATGATAAACTAGATTTTTTTTTTTGATAAATTGACCAATGAGAAGTTGATCAAATGAATGGGTAGCGGTCTATGAGCTACATTGGCGATCATTATAAAGTATTGAGACGAAATGTGGATGTTGTTGATGCAATAACGCTGGAGTTGTTGTGAGAGTCGATTTCATTTGTAACAACTTGAATTATTTACGCTCGAACTAATTTTAGCTACATCATGTTATAGTCTATTGGCGCAATATGGCAAAACAACAGTTTGAATTTTCTCTTTTATTTTGCAGACCTCTAGTGGTTTTCAAACAAGGGTTTCGAAGTCGCCAATATTGGTAAAGTATCTCCATTTCTAATCAATATAAGTTCAGCATTATTATTGTTTATTATCATCAATTTGCTTTTGATTATTAAAGATGATTCTGAGATGAAGGACCAAAAACACCAGAAGAAGACATGGGATAAGTCTGTTGCAAGGTGGACAAGACTCAAGAGCATGCGCAGAATTTGCTACTCTTGTTTTTTTTTTTAATCGGCAACAAAATTCTATTTAATTAATTAAAGGGTTATACACCGGGAGGTCCCAAGAGGCGATCAACCTTACAGCATCACACCATAGTCAAACACCAAATTAAAAACATAAAAGGAAAATTATTTTTCAGTCTTTGGTTAAGAACACAAATTTCGCCAAGAACTAAACTGATGATGCCTTTGCACTCCCTGTTTTTCCCAAGTGCCAGCAGCACCCATTGCAGCTCTTCCCACCTTGATGAAATGAGTCGTACATGTAGAGCATCACGTTGATGGTCCTCCATAAACACCAAGGCCATCACACTTCTTGCTACCCGAGCTGCCTTCCCCATAGAGCACACCAAATCTAATTTATTAACACATGCCCACTTGGAAACTATCCCTATCCCCAATCAAAACCACGTAGTCCAAGACTGATGAAACCAAGCTGATCATATCGCCAAACTTGAGCAGCAGTCAATATATCTATCTCTGAAAATTTCGATTCTTGAAGCTGAATGATAACACTTGCATAATTGAAATTTAATTTCTTGATAATGTAGCATTTAGTTCAGCCCCAAACCCCCTACAAGTCCAACTTATTGATTTCATAACACAAGATTTCATCAAAATTCTTCTTCTTTATAGTCCGAGTTTGATCTCTAACTTCTACCGCTTTCTTGTTTATCAATATTTTTAATGAATTTCAGAAACTCTAGCTCAAGCTGCTCTTCTTGACCATGTCTTAATTCCAATCCCAACGCCCTTTTCATTTTCCACAATATCTCTGTTTCATCAGAAAGTATCCTGCCTTTTGCAAAAGGTTCTACCGAATGGAAAACTTTCTCCGGAAGGACACTATCCGGCTCTTTCTTTGATTTCTTTCTTTTGCTTACCTTCTATGCAACACCTTTTATTCTCTTACCCTTGATTTGATTTCTTCCCCCTTTTTGGAAATAAATTTTCTTCAATTGAAACTTTTCTTGAGTTGTTTCCTCAATCGGAACTTTTCTCGAATATGGGGTCTAGTAGGTTTTGGTTTCTCTGAGGAGAAATCATAATTGAGGGAGGTTGGAGAGTGAGGGAGCTGACCAAGAGGTACAAGGACTTATATGATTGGAAGAAAACCCTTTGGCACCGGATTGATTGTTCAAGGAAGGAGCTTGGGAATGTGGACTTGAGGGTGCATGCGTTACTAGCATCCGAAGGTTGTGATGGTCATCTAGTTGTCTGTTATCCTCAACAAAAGACCCGTATCATTGTTGTTAAAGTATTCTGCGAGTCTATCATATTTGCATCTCTCAAAGAAACCTCATAAACTTGTCAGAAGCTCTGCCAAAAGGGCCACTTCTATTGCCAATCTCCACAAACATGTCTTCTTTGAATAGGCCAGGCTGTCATTAACTGTACTCATGAGATCACTATGGGAGAACAATTTGAACAAACTGCTTTTTTGGACTTGATTGATTTTGAAAGGAAAGCCTGACGATTCCCAACTCTCAACAGTTCCATTTTCTCGATTTTCTGGAGACACCCCACCTTTTCGATCTAACGCAATTTCCTTGTTCTCCAAGTTGATTGCATTTAATAATGAATTAATCATTGAAACACTTTTCGACTTCATGCCCATCCCTACTGTACTGCCTTCTCTATCTCCTGCACGAGTGCCATGACTCCACTGCCAGCCAACTTTTCTTCAACACCAGACTCCTTTTGATCAATCTTAAGAAGTTCTTCCTCAACCATCAACTCTCGATTCACTCTATTGCCTTCATCTGCACACTTTCCATTACTTTCTTCGTTCTCAATCATTGTATTTTCTACAATCTCCTTCTTCCAGCTGTTTCTTTTCAACTGCACGAAGTCCTGAATTATGTTCCTTTTCAACTGTACGAAGTTCCAGCCTTTCATTATGAACTGTCACGACATGCTGAACCATACGATTACGGATGCTCACAGAATTCACCAAGTTCTCCTTGACCTTTACTGAAGCCTGGTTAAAGTCCAAACATATTATCGACTCGTCGATTATTTCAACCTTCTCCGTTGCGATCAGAACTCTTGCTATTCAACATTTTTATTGAGTTGTAATCTTCTCAAGCGTGATTACTTCCCCTTATAATCTGGAGGTATTCAAAAATGTATCTTGCAACCAAGAAATCATCGGAACCCCTTTTACTTCGATCCATGCACTTCTCACAAACTTTGAATTTGCTCTTCAAATTTCATTGTTAGTTTAATTTCCAAAAATGGGCAGATATGTGTGCTTGTTTTGTTGTCTTCATTAGCTCTGTGTGTGTGTGTATTCAACAGTCTCAATCTAAAAAATATTGCAGTTACTATGAGGATGACTGAGAAAAGATGTGAACTGGTTTAAACCAAATACTCCCTCCATCCAAAAAGATAGTTCTAATGTACAATCTGAAACTCTTTGAGGAATATAGTTTTACTTGTTTTAACCATTTCTGAACGACGTTAATATATTTTTTTTTTTTTTTTTGGTCTTTTTAAGAAACAAGAAATCGTTTTCTTTGTGATGAGAAACAATTTATGATTTTCTATTCAGATTGAATTGACCTAGTGAAAATTCTAATTGATGCAGTTTAGTGGAGTGCTCTGATATTTGTAACTTGATTAGAGATGGAGAAGATGGACCATAAGTCGTGAAGTCCTCAAATTTTACTGCCCAGTGCCACATTTTGAGGAATAACACCTTCAAGCTAAAATGTATACAGTATTTGTTGATTTGGCGAATCTGTTCAAATGGCATCACTATTGAAGCAAGCCAAGCATCTAAGTGTTCTTTTTGTTTCCCTTTTTATATCCGACTTACGGTTTTAATTCCAGTTGCTTCCAAATGCTCACAAGATATGATTTTATGGTTCATGGTGAGCCTACATCAGAATGAGGTTAATAGTCAGCTTATCCTAATGCTGTGCAAATAGTTCATCCAAGTTTATGTATTCCATGCTGACCCAAGATTCGGCCAAATTTTTCTCCAGGTTCTTCTGTGATCTGGGCACTGAACCTTAAGGATCTCACCTTCTGCATGTGCTTTTTTTCTTATAACTATCCACTCAATGCTGAAAGTTGATGACGGGTGTTGAAGTTTAAAAGTCATTAGAAATGCGACCTGCATACCAGTCAAATTTATGCGTGATGGTTGGAGGATTCACAGTATGCAAAGCAAATATAAAGTTCGGTGGATTGAGAAAAATGATATTAAACTAAGGGGGACACGTTCAGGATACTCACCAGAGCATCCCGGGTAATTTGCGCCGCCCCCTCAAGGTTTGACCAAATTTGATTGCCCCCCTGACGTTTGGCCTTTATATAAAGTCAACTCTTATTTGAATAAAAAGTCATTTATACCCTTCAATCTTATGAAAAAATGATTAAGGACACTTGTGCCCTTCATTTTTATTATATTTTTTTAACTTTTATATATTTATATAATTATATTTATTATCTTTTTAGGATTAAATAAATAAGATACATTAAAAATTA
>JAOTQG010105735.1:0-12740 GCA_025631175.1 Iris virginica
TTGCGCTGCTAAAAAGGTATAATTCATCTCTTTGTCACCTGGTTCTTGTGCCCCATGCAACTGCGAGTGACATCTCACCCACCTTCTCTTTCTACCTATATCTTTGCTATGATATGCAAGTGGGTCCCATTCATTATTTGATGTTCAAACATATACGAGTAATCAAATTAATTAAACACAGATCAACCCACCTTTCCTTTCCTGGTAATTTTTATTGATCCGCGAGAATTACATTGACAAAACTAGACGCCAAACATGGTTTTTGCCCTCTAATTTTAGCACTAATGGATGAGAAAAATTTTGATGGTCACATGACCATACTCGACATGCACAGGTGCACATGTATGGAAGATGCTTAAAAGTGACACACAGTGACTTTTATTTTTAACAAAATGAGCTCCAAAATAATAAATCATATATACACTTACGATTGAATCAGCAAGTTAATTTTTGATGATTTAATATAATATTTTGTAATGATTAAAATGAAAAAATAAGAGAAATAATGGTAAAACTCATCAAAATTAAAAAACTAAAAATGATGATATGTCAGACTTACAGACCCAAGTTAGAGTGAATCGTGTCACAGTAGTCAAAGTCCACTAAAACTTTCTCCGTATGGATAGTCTTTCGTCCCTTTTCCTCTATGATGCAAAAGTTGCAATTTGATTCCTATTTTATTTTATTACAAAGTGCAATATTGATGCATCACAGCCAAATTTGACTGAAATATGACCATCCCCTCACGAAAATATATCTCCACACATAATACGTTATTCTAAGCTTATGATAGTAAAGAGTTGGTTTTCTCCTTCAAGTAATCAAAGGAGCTTCCATGTTTTGCTCGTGGTCAATTGCACATTTAATCCAATTCGTCATTTGGATTTCTATATGTAATGCAAAACAAAGCCAACGACGCAGTTTACTAGCCTCAGTTTCGGTGTAATTGCTAAACAAAATTAGACTATTTCCATTGTTCTTTAAACAAACATCGTAGGGGCCGCTTGAGTGTGTTCTGATTCCAACAATTTCAAACTTATTTACCTGTATCTATTTGTTCATCACAAAATCTGTCTAAAAGATTTGAAATTTAAAGTCTTAAGAGCCGTCTATAAACTGAGAAGCTCAGACAATTTGGATTGAAAAAAAAAAGAATGCCCACATATGTCAAAGTCGAGGTTGCTAGAAATCAATAAAGAGGAGAAAAATTGCAGGCTCTATAATGGAGAAGAGAAGCTAAACTGCACACCAGTCTTTCCCCTGTCATACTCGCCTTGCTTGAGGATCTGGCAGTAATTAACCTGATAAACACCGAACACAAACAGCGTGTTAGAGGTTTCCCATAAATTTATGACCACATAAGAACTCTATTTTGCTCAATCTGACACTCCCTTCGTTTCACTTCAAGCTCCCTACTTTCTACTCCGATGAATCCCATTCAGAAATCCCTCTTTGCAAAAATAAGCCAACTTATTTTCTGAGTTGCCAAACTACTGTGAGCCCGACACCCCACTGAAAAGATGGCAAATTTTTGTGACTTATAATTGGCCCCTCCACAACTAGTTAGCATTGAATCATCCGTGAACTTTTAGTGACATGTGATGGATTTTATTTGACCCGGGTCTCGGTGGGCAGGCGACATAGCGGACCGAACTTCCGGAGCCGGGTCGTTACAAAATGGTATTAGAGCAAAATCCAGGCCGGAATTGTTATGCCCGAGCAACAAACTTGTTATATTTTGTAACAGACAGGAACCACAGTCGGATTGTTCTCGCCTAGGAATGGCAATTCCTCATAACCCGACCCGAACCCGATGATACCCCGCCCCGGAAAACCCCGATTTTCTCATAATTTTTTAAGACCCGATCGGATTGGGGGCGGGTTCGGGTTTAGGTTCCGCCCCGACTAGTGTTATTTCTATTTTTTATAAAAAAAAATGTACATAGTATATATTGAAAATGGGATATTTTTATACTTTGAGTGGTTAAATTGAGTTAGAATTATATCAAAAATTAAAAATAATTAATTTTTAATTTAAATTATAAAAAATTAAAATTTTATTAATGTGGCCTGGACAGGGCGGATCGGGTCCGGGTCTTGGTAATTGCGGGGCGGGGCGGGTCCGAGGCGGGGTGTGGGAAAGCCGGGTCGGGTTCGGTTTTGGAGGTACCCGCCCCTAACCCGTCCCGTTGCCATCCCTATTCTCGCCAGTGGAACGATCTTGGTAATTTATGTGGCCTTGACGAGACCGTCAAGGATTTGAGAGGGAGATACTGAGCCCCCGATTCCACGTCAGATAAAAATTGGGGATTTTTGTTTGATTGATTAGTGGCTCATACTACCACCAAGCGTCAAGTTATCCATGGACTTTTGGGTAACGTGTAATAGGTTGTGTTTGACCCAAGGTGTTTGGTCGGCCATGTGTAGATGACGTAGCTACGGGGTTTTTGGATCGGGGTGTTACATTTAGACAAGTTACATTCGACCCAAATTAAGAGCAATACTTGAGCTCATAAAATTAAGGATACTTATCACGACTAAAAACAAGTCATCTTTAGGTTATTGCACTTGGCTCTTCATATAATGGTTAGTGATTGATATTATTACGGTGATTGAAATTGACTATTCTTACAGCGTAAGTTCTTGTTGCTTACAATCCTTTCTTAAGACAGCTGATAATTTCAAAAAAATAAACTGATGTCCCTTGTTAACATATAGGGCCCAAACATTTTCTAAGCACATGTCAGTTTTGTTTCAATAACTTCTTTAAATTTCTTTCAAAGGTTATCCTCTATTGCCGGGGGTGACCATTGACCACCCTCAGCCACCATCATGCACACCAAAATCACAAAGCTCAAGCAAAATAACAGAACTGATTCATCTGACACCCCGAGTTACAAAACTCAAACAAAATCACCAATCTCAGCCCTAAAATGACAATCAATGAGAACCTAAAATCTTAATCCAACTCACACTCACATTGTTTGGTGCAGTGAGTGAAAATCTCATTGAGGGAGTATTGAGGGGCTTTGGGTGGAAAATGAGATATAGAGTATATTCTGCAACAAAGGCAGATGAGAGGAGGGGGCGGAGAAGGTGTAGAAGACATAGCAGTTCCAGCGTCGTCTCTTTTGGGATTTTTTCTTACGCTTATGTATATTGTTTTCTTCTTCTTTCTATATTATTTAATTTCGTTCCTACTTGGTAATTAATTATAGACTAATTCCACTAAGCATTTAATAATTATTTCGCTCCCATAATTACACTTAACTAGAAGTGATGAATGTATATTCAAAACCAGTTGAGTTATGGGCATTTTGGTCTATCTTGAAGGAGGGGCATTGTGCTATTTTCACCAAGTCTATAAGACTAAATGGAGGACAGCCAACGAGAAGCACAATTAGCTTTCCCAACAGAAACACTCAAGCTAAGCTTGCCTGAAAAAAGTATACTTCGAATATCGATGACCGTTATAGAAAATTGGACCAAGTCCAGTAACCAAAAGAAGACTTGCTTCTTGGAAACTGTTATAAATTTTGAAATTTTTTTGAAGCTATAAATGTGAACTCTTGTGCAAAACAAAGGAGGTATCAAGATCTTAAGGTAACTAACCTCCATGCGGAAGAGTTTGGTGGGTACAATGATCCCCACTCCGGCAGAGGCTCGAAAAGTATCGCGATATTTCTGGAGAGAGAAATCCCGGAATGCATTCTCTGTTACTTTGGTAAGACTCCCAGCACAAGCAAAAGCATGAGCATGAATTCCAGCGTTTTTGAGCACCCTCAGCGGCAGGTCAAAGGATAGGTCTGCAAAGGCTGTGACCGCGAGGTCACCTCCAAGATAATCTCTCTCGGGAGTCTCAGAACTCTCAGCAGTCTGTGTGTTGGAATTATCTTTGACTTGCCTTCTTGCCTCACTAGGTCCCAATCCCCTCGACTTAAAGCCCAACACCGATGTTGGGCCTCCCAAGGAGCAAACTGGAGAAGAATTACCACCTAAGAAGAATCTCTCAGGTAGAGATGAAGGGGTATTCAAGAATCCGCTTCCCCACGGTAAAAGAGCACCACAAGCAACCCCAAGGTTCAGAGCAGCGTTATAAAACCCCAAAGGAATTGCACATCGAAGATCAAATTCCTGTTGCAATACCCGGATTAGACAAGGAAACAAAGAAAGGCACATGAATAAATTTTATGAAACAAGTGAGAGAATCACCTAAGATGGTTAGGACACATACAACGTAGACCCATGTAGCCGACCCCAAGTGATTGGGACTAAGCCTTAGTTGAGTTGAGTTGTAAATGTCAATCTTGACTATTAATTTCACCTTCACACTTATCATTTCTAGATCAACTAACATAAAATTCCAAAAGAACATTCGGACCAAAGGGCAATTCATTTTGGGACTTAGGAAACTGAATACTCCCTTCATCCCAATTTTTTGAAAAGAAATAAAAACATAGCCCTATAGTACATTTCACGTTTTTTAAGTATGTAGCTTTATATGATTGTACCATTTCTAAATTACACTACATGCAACAAAAACAAGCTAACTCAAAGTACCACGGGGGTAAGCTCAAATGCAAGAAGGTAAGGCAACCAGAAACTGACTCGAAAGAGAACACCACTAAACAAGCTAACTCAAACTACCCTTACAAGGTTGAACGGTAAGTACAGTTATGACTCCTGGCAAAATCCCCCAAATTCCAGAAACTGCACAATAGATACAAGGCAGACCTTGTTAAACCAAGGTTAATGAATTTCAGCATAGGAAAATATTTACTCTCTCCATGCCAAAAATGTAGTCATCATAAACAAAGTGACGCTATTTTTGGGACGGAGGGAGTACTCTTATTTGATATTAGGAAATCAGCAAATAAGAGCACTCCCTCCATTCCTATTTGAGTTCCTCTCAATTAGATGATGCTGTCAAATAGCATGAACATACAGAATCATAAGATTACAAATTTACAAGACTTAAATGACAAATTTAGTCCATTGCGGATTTCAGGCATAAATCTTTGAGGGGATTTAGTAATTGCACATGCAACAACATAGTAGATTTTAAACCCTTCCCTGCTTATCTCCAAATGTGTTTTCATTTATTTTTTACTCACTTGCCTTCTCAGTATCAAACAGATAACTCATAAACTTATTTGTTTATATGAGTCAATAATAAGCAATGAGAGATTACACATACAGATAAGGCTTAAAGTGACAAAAAGCTAAATCTTTTACTAAATATTGAAATATAAGCAGTAGAGCAGCTAATAAGGAAAGCGAAATAGGTTTGTCGATAAAAATATGTAATACAGTACATAGGGAAGAGAAATAAGAGCCGAATGGGAATTATACCTGGCGGGAATAACGCAAGCTCCGAAAATCTGGAAAAATGCCACCAACCTGGGAAGTGGAAACAAAAGCAAATCCTCTAGTTGGCCGCAGAGTTGAGTTCCTCCTGTCAATCTTAAATGTGTACTTCAGAGAAGAGAGTAAACCATGTCCAAGTTGCCTCCTTATTGACGAGGAAGACATTTGTGATGGATCAGTTAAGGTGCGCCAAGCGAGATTGTATGCCAAGTCATGGTTTCTAGATGATAGTAGGCCAAAAGATAGGCCTAATGACCGCTCTTTGTAGGAAGAAAACTTCAGCCAATCCTGAGAAAGCAGGGATATTCTAGCCATTACCGGAGTAACCAACTTCTTGAATCTGGGTAAAGAAACACCAGCACTGACTTCTGATGTTTGGTCCCATCCATAAGATAAAGAACCATCCCAGAGATCCCCATATCCAAACAAGTTTTTAAGCTTGAGTGAACCCTCAAGTGACCACGATCTTGCCTACACGTTGTTTAAGACATAGAACATTACAAACCATGTAAAATGCCAAACAACATGAACAGCTTAAAAGCTTATTTTTCATAAGGATGTGGAAAAATTATCCAGTGGCAATAACATTTAGGTCCTTGGTGTCATTGTACAGCTCCTCGCAAAAGTATTATGGTTCTGTCTAAATATAAGATGTATGACATATCAACAAATTTATTTCTTAAATTACAAGCCAAGAAAGCACAAGGAACAAATTTCACTAAATCGTCGTGGGCTTACATTTCAATAAAGAGGTTAAAGTTATCGCCAATCTCTTATCACTTTTAAAAACAAAATTAACTAAAAAAGTCACTCAATTTTATTTGCCAATTTATATTAAACAAAAAAGTCCCAAATTGTTCCGTGGCACTAGCCAACATGATTGTCAAAAAGTAACTTCACAATAATGTCAGCAGAGAGTCTGCACAGTATTTTCTTTTGCTTAACGATCTTCCCCTCTCTATGTTTCACATAACATCTTTAGGGAAATTGATTCCACAAAAGATTGTCAAGGAAATCATTTAGATGAATCTTTGGTCTCATGACAACTTCATAAATGAAAACTGAGATCAATTCCGCAAATCACATTACTTGGATATGAGCTCATTTGTTTTACAGATAACGATACCTCTCACTTTCTTTTCCTTGGTAGGCGAAGAGGTTATAAAACTGAAAAGGATGTGACCCTGGGAATAGGTTGATTAAGAGACCAACAACTTGGAAGAAAGCAAGAAGGGAACAGTACCCGTGCGAACAAAAAAATAAATAAATATAGAGGCACCTTACTCTAGAAAGGTGGCTGCTAGTCTTCACATTCAAGATGCACAAAAAATAACTAACACAAGGCAGAAACAAAGCAAACCACCGTAACAAGAAACAATCACTACTTCTTCCTCATGCAGAAGCCTCAGAAAGCTTTAACATAACCTTTTAGTTTCCTCTACACCTATAAAACTTCACATAGAAATTGAAGGGCAGGAAACAAGCCAAAAGTCATATTTTGTTAAAGTGTGGAAAGAAAACAAACTAGGACATCTGCTCCATTGCTTCTGCATACCTAACCCCTGTGAACTTGGCAATCAACCGAACACACCAGCACCCTGAAACTTCATCACTCCTGAAAAATCCTAAGCGGATCTCCAGATTCTTTCGAATTTGACCATAAACGCAGCCAGCCAGCCCAGGTTGGATCGGTTATGTGCTATTGATGAAACTAGGAAGGTGTAAGCACTGGAGCTCGGAAGCACTCTATTACTACACGAAACAACTTCCACTTTCCAGTCCATTAGCTCCTCTCAGGGCTTGGCCCCGCTGAAGAGTTCTCCCCTGAAGTTGCTGAATTTAACTTTTTCACTTATTCTTTGAACTATTTCACTTATCCTTGGAGCTATTTTACTTGTTTGAACTTTTTTTACTCATTGGAAAATAAAAATAATAAATTCAATAAGTGAGAGTTCCAATAAGTAGAATAGTTCAAACTATAAGTGCAAAAGTTGAAATACAGCAAATTTAGCAAATGCCAAATTCAGCGGTGTCAGCTCCCTCCGATCAAACAGCCTCAACAGCTTATCAAAGCTATAATAGATAGTAGATAAGCCTCAGATCTACCTGAACTAAGCTTTCCAATGCATAAGAAATGTACTTACAACACCTTCAGCATTACATATGTTTTCTTCAAACATACAAGGGAAGGCCGCAAGCCATTCATCCTGCTCAAGTGCACAGACATCCCTCAAAGGGTCAATTAGCATGATTCATGCTAAAAGATTTGACCATGTCCAGAAAAAAAAGCCAAAAACAGAACTTCATGGACTATTTTTGTTTGTTTGTTTGTTTTTTCGTTAAAGAGAAATAAATCATTAATATAAAAAAAATTAGACACCAGTGAATAAGAAGTCCACAATCACACTGACGTGGGAAAATAAAAGGAGCGCAGAACAAAACAAAAGACATGGAGCCACTTGGCAATCTCTATCCACAACACTCAAAACCAATCACTTGATGCCCCCAAAACTTTTGCCCAAAGAAAGACCAAAAGATAAACAAGAGACGTGACAGATTGAAAGTCAAGCCCTTGCTATCAAAATTCCTGAGCTCCTCTAGGTCCAGAAATAGAGTCCTTAGTTTCAGAAGAAATGTATTTATATGCTAAAAGATCATATTTATAGTTTTTTTAAACTTAGTTTCTTGATTTCTTGCTAATGAATATACTTCAGAATCATCTTCAATCTATATTTGTTCAATGGATCCAATCTGCTCATGATACACTGAAAGATAGCACAGCTCAAAAGAGTTCTCCCCTTGTTTGATTTACTTAAGAAAGCCCTTCCACTACTAAACCAAAAATCTTCCACTTTATGAGGGTTTACCCCAAGACTCATTACAAACTGCAAAAAAATAATAATAATAATGCACCAGTGCCAAGCTGTATTACAGTGGAGACACTTCACAAGCTTCACGGTATACAAAAATCAGGACTTCCTAGGAATCTTATCTTCAGACATAACAGAATATCATTTTACAGCTAATATTCTCTTTCTATATCAATTATGTTTTTAAAAAGTAGAAACTATGATGCACATCCTAGGAAATAATATTAAGATCCAACAAAAAGCACAACACAACTAATATCTTTGAATCTGCACTACATATCCTGAAAGGGGAAGGCAGCTGTCATACTACCAAGGAGAATCAAACATGTCCTAGTTAGTCTCTGCAGCCATATGAGATCCATAATGGAATCTGGAAATCCCCAAGTACATTAAAGAATACCCTCCATTCAATCAAAAGAGTCCACTTTCCTTTTCTAAAGCTCAACATAAGACTAAATCAAACCAGAATTTGATACATTTTATCGACATATTAGTTAACAGAATTTCCCAAAACTATAATGAAAATATAACAAATTGCAGCTTTTGCATTTTTAAATGACTAAGTTATATAAAACTTCGGTCAAACTGTAACTAAATTTTAAAATTTTTTAAAAAAATGTCAAGGGTCGACTCTGTGTATGTATTATCTACCCTGTTTTGTTCAAAAACAACTCGATTTAACGAATAAAATAGCTCATAAAGATGCATCTTTAAGTATTTGACTGATTTTCAGCCTTTCAGGTTTGCAAACAAGAATCTGTCAGGCACATAAAAACAGAAAATGGTGACGCTAAATAAACACAGAAGACTAATGTAATGTAAAAAAATAATCACAATACTAATGATAATTTTAGAACATACCAAATATTTTCATTATAAAATAAAACAATAATCAGATGCCCTGTTTGCTCAAGGGTCATCAGCTATTTTGTTTGATAAACGAAGAACATAATAAGAGAGAAAGAAATTACAATGAATGCGGACAAGAAATCCACCAAAATCCATAAAAACATAAAAGCATACAAGAACACACAAACTAGTGAATAGCAGCTCTCCAATCCCTAGACAAATCTCCCAAAGATTAGCCCCGGAAAGCTCCAACGCTCCTAGCCCAAAGAGAGGACTACCCAGAAATCTTCTCCCGCAAAAGTGAGAGAGGTAATTCTCGATCTCTAAAAATTCGAGAATTCTCTCAATCCAAATATTCCACAACAACTATGAAGCGGTTCAAGTAGCCTACCAAGGGTCATCAACTATTAACATGTATAAAGCACAAACCCTAGGCTTATCCAACTAACTTTTGGAAAACGAAAACCCTAAACTTGAAACCAAATTAAACATAAACTCAACCCAACCCAGCCGAGCCGAGCCGAGCCGAGCCTTAGTCCTAACATTTTGAGGTGGGGTGCATGAATCCTTTTTCATTATTCCATATGGTCAGATGCAAGGTCACTACATAGGTCACATTTCTTTGCATCTTTCTGAATTATGGAAAACCCAAAATTAAATGTGTCGAGGAAATAATAGGCATTCATCTCCCACAATGACACCACATGTCACCAAAAATGGTGTGAATATTACATCTTGTCGCTCTCACAATTATGAACTGTTGTGAGCCAAGATATTCTCCCCTTTCTGTTAAACCCCCTCCGCTCCATACAATTAAGTCCCATTCTGACTATCTTGGGTCCGGTTCAGAACACTTTGACCAAAAATATACTTAACTAAATGGATTTGTATTCAAATATAAACTTTGCAACTCGTAATTTTTAGGTTGTTCCGAAGGTTAAATTTTTTTACCTAAAATTTATCAATAGTATGTTGTGTTTGATGTGATTTTTTCCAAGTTGACTTTTGAAAATGATAAGTGGATTATTTGAAAATGGAAAATGGACTCCTTAGTCTATCCGGATGGAATACTTTATAATCAATATTGTCAAAAGCTCACAGTATAGAGAACACTGCACACTAAACGGAGCTCAATGTCACAGTAAGAGATGAATGTTTCACTAGCACCAATGCGCAGTCATGAATGTCTACACATCATCAGGAGTGAAAATGCAAATTTAAGACATAGCAAAGCCTTCTAGACAGCATCTCAATACCATAACTGAAATTCAACATCAACAGTATGAAAAGCGGAAAGGCACTCTACTAAATCATATCTCCAAACAGTTTGATCGTTAGAACAAGTACTGCCTAGGGACAAAGAAACAGGTGTGTCACATCTATCTAACTTCATCGGGTAGTACAGGGTCTGGGACTTCCTAGTGGGCCACAGGCCACTCATTAATGGTTAACCATGCTACACCAGACAGGACCCTTAGACTTCTTGGAGTTAGTGGTTTGGAGGATCATGTAAAATCAAGCGACAATGCTTTGAATAGGCTGCTCTACTACAGCTGGATCAATATTAACCATAGAATAATGGCACATCGATTAATCACCATTCAGGGTTTAGTAAATGAAAATTTTTTAGTTGATAGTACCAGTCAAATGTGTGGCCAAGGAATGATCATATGAACAGGTCTGGATACTAAACACCTGGACCAAATGAGTGCAGCGTCAACAGCAGCAATTGAAATTGGGATCGAAATAAAGAGATCTATTGAACTAGCTTGACTGAAGTCTGGAAAATTTACAGTGTGTAGCTTAATATATCATACCATGGCACACGTTGAGGCGGTTAGGAAATAGTCAAACACGTAAACATGTTTCTTTTTTCAGCTGCGATTTCTCATTTATTCAGTGTCATGAAACAATATGAGATCGATACACATTGAGCATACATAAATGGAAAATCCAAACTAAAATAGCAAAGACACGGCAGGTACAGCATGAGAGCGAAACTTGCCTGCTTGAAAGAAAAAGGAAAAAAAAAAACTACTCATTCTTTAACAAGAATGGCGACATGGAGACCATTCCTCAGATTCTAAAACAGTAAATTACCCACGATGATACACTGTAAGTATACATCCAAACATAGAAGTGTGCAACTAACCAGGAAAACGCCATGAATTTGTCTTTCTCAAATCAGTCCTCAACTCCACTTCAATCACTTAAAACTATATAGAATGAAAAGTCAAATCGCCCTAGCATTTATGCATAATTAGATATATTACTAATTCGTCCAGATAGTTCCTAAAATACTGCTCTATACAACTTAGGGATTGGGGTATGCTTTTGTGTGATCTCTCACGGTCGAAAATCACAAATCTCATTGCAAATACACTCCACTAAGGATTCACACAATATTCTAACCGGATATTTCATAGTGCAGACTCCTGCTATCGAGTAATAAGCTTAAGAAGGAACCTACAATTTAACAAAATATACCTCAGGCTTGGAGAAAATTCCGAAGTCGCCGGTGAGGGGGTTTTTGGTCTCAACAACTTCAACAATCACATTAGAAGTTCCCGGCAACTCAGGGGGACCGGAATCAAGCGTAATATTAACGGAATCAAAAACATCAAGCTTCTGGAGGCGTTGATTGGCAATGGTAGCAGCCTGAAGAAGCTCCTGAATGGAAGTAGCTCTCTTCAGCGCCTCGATTTCAGCCTCGATCAAAGACTCCTTAGTCTTGGTGTTCCCCTTGATCAACAAGTCGTGGACTCGCAATGGCACTCTCTCCGTCCGCATTCGGTTGAATAGAGTGTCCATGTTTTCCTTCTGCGCTCGCATTCTGGATTGTCGGGACTGTGGGGGCGGCGGCACCTCCTCGTCTTCTTCATCCTCGTCATCGTCGTCGTCCTCGAAGTCGTCTTCTTCATCGTCGGAGTTGGTGGGGTCGAGGTTGTCGGCTTCTTCGTCTAGGGTTGTTGAAGTACGGTCTTTATTCATTTTGTGCTGTTGGCTGTGAACGACAATAGGGGGAGGGGAGATTAACCAGAGAGAGATGCGAGACGGGTGTCTGAAGTAAAGAAAGGGAGAGGGAAAAGAAACTGGGTTGTTAAATGCTCCTATTTTTTTTTTTTTTTTTTTTTAGTGTCGTACCCTAATACCAAAAATATCCTTTTTAGAAAAAAAAATTAAAAAAAAATAAATCTGTCAATTGAGATGTATATACAACCTAATCCCTTTGATCCAAAAATTTTAGTAGTTTATAACTGCCGTTACTTCAGGATGCCTACATAGAATCGGTCAATACTATTATTAGAATCCATGAATACATTATTTTGATCTATACTTAGATGCAAGATCAGTTTTACCTGATCATTGATCTATTGTCTGCAAACAAATTAAGATTTTCAAGTTTTACTGACCAATCTACTCCAATTAGCCTAGAATTCGCCTTCATTGCAAGCCGAAAATCTAACATTGATGTGGAATAGGGCCTGTTTGGCTTTTGAATGTAGCCCACCATCCCATTTAATTTGGGTGTAGCGAGATAAATAAACTTTTTTTTTTTTTGGCTTGTGCTCAGATTTGGAAGCAGTTAACCCCACACCTAATTTTATTTAATCTTTTTAATTGAGCATCCAAATCATTGTTTAACAAATTAAT
>JAOTQG010105746.1:0-12740 GCA_025631175.1 Iris virginica
ATACCCCTACACCTATCAACATTATCTAACAATCAAATCAAACGTATCACATCATAGTATTTAAAACCAAAATCAGACATAAATTTCTTTCCCACTCCTCTCTCACTTCTAGACAAAAGAGCCGTGCCTACTCTATTGCTCCATTCACAACCTTCTCTCTCCTCACTCATCTCTATCCTACCCCTCTACTCAACCAAGCTCCGACCTATTTCTGTCCTCTTCAACTTGAACTCAAATCAGTGTAGCAGCTGCAAATGTGAACAAGTTGCTGCCGTTGGAGAGTGAGATTGCCGCCGGTGAAGAGAGGGGAGAGACTTACCAAGTTGCCGCTGTCAGAGAGTGATATTGCCATCGGTGAAGAGAGAGGAGACTGACCGATTGCCCCGTGGTGGAGTGGAGATCGAAGCGAGAGAGGATCTAGCGAGAGCCTGTACTGTGGATGCGGGGAGAGAGGCGGGGTTGCAATACGGATGTTTTGTTTTTGGGTTTAAAGGCACCGTATATGTGGATCAATACCACGCTTTTATCTTGATTTTTTCTCCTCTATTTCCAGTTATGCAAGCTTTAAGGATGTAACCATAGATGTGGGCCATGACAATGAGTGTTTTGATGACCCACTTGGGCAGGGATATTTTAGGAAGTTCAACAGAATACATATCTTTTCAAAAACTAAAAATCAAAAGTCATCTACAGTAAAAAATCGTGTAAAATCGTTATAAATTGACTTCCTGACCCAAACATCTCATCAGCATCACCAAAAGCCAACTAAAGTTCATCTCCATCATAAGCCGGACCACTTAGGTTTGGGTCACAATGTCGTTTTTTGATGATTTTTTGGTTTCAATTTATCCAAACATTTGATCACGAAGTCAATTTTTATCTTTGGTTTTTTATCATTTCAAATTTAATTTTTCACCTATATACCCCTACACCTATAACATTATCTCACAATCAAATTAAACCTATCACATCATACTTTAATAAAAATAAATTTTAAACCCAAACTTCATCTTCTCTCTTCTTCCACTCTGAGATTTCCTTGAGGCAATTTGAAGAAATAAAATTAGATTGGAGAAATTGGAAGCAAAATTATTGTGGGTCATGCGGAAAAATGAAAATGGGTTCAGCAATGGGGTTGAGGGGAGAGTGAGGGGGGAGGGGAATGATAGTCAGAGAGTGGGCTGACCAAAGGGAGATTTGGGGCACAAATATGTAAAAGGGTTTCAGAGTCACTGCCGAGAAGGTTGAAGAAGCCGGCAACACTGCTGGAGAAGGTGGGTCATCGTAGCGCACGTTGACTGATCTCGTTAACGAGCTGCGAGAAATTAAAAAATTACAAGTCTGATAGTGATCTAGCCGACCGATCGAATTAGGGGCTGGTGATGAGGTCCCTCTCTATGTCACCTTGTTGGCCCTTTTCACAATCCCAGCTAGAAAAAGTTTGTTCAGACCTCTGCAATTTTGCATTTCTTTGTTGTGATTGTATAAACTTGGATTTTTTTTGGAAATTAGGGTTGTAAAGTTGCTGTATTTTTTTATCTTATTAGGGGATCATCGCTGATTGTTATGGGTATGTTTGCCCGACCGGTCGAATTAGGGATTGTTGGCTGGAGTGGGGAAGAAAATGAGGGTGGCGCAGTGGTGGAGGAGGAGATGAGCTGGGCTGAGAGGAGTGGGATTTTATGGTCTTTGGATAGGAAGGAAAATAGTACTATGTGGAGGTATGATATTTGACGTACAGCCGGGTGTGTTTGTCGCTGTACTCGGGGTGATGAAAGGAGTAGTTTAGTCAATACACTCAATACATAAATTATTTGAACAGTAATACATCAAAAAACATCTATAGTAAAATAACTGCATAAATCACGATATATTGACTTCCTGACCCGAACCTTAGACATTTGAGTTAAAAAAAGAATAAAATATCTGGGCCTGAGAAGAACACAAACGAAAATGGTGGGAAAAATTCAAAGAAGTAGAGGCAATTTGCAAATGAAGAAGAAGAAGAAATTTAGCTGAGAAAGAAATAGAAGAAATTTAGCTGAGAAAGAAATAGAAGAAACTTGCAGAAGAAGATAAATTAAGGCAAAAATTGAAGAGCACACCAAATAGTTCACCGGTAGCTGGAGCTCAGGTAGTCGACGGCAGCCTGGAGTGCGTTGGACGTCTCTCTAACTCATGAAATTGTATTCCCTCCTTTGATCGCCTCTCTCCCTCTCCCTCCAGATCGAGGGAAGGAAAAAATTCAAGTTGTATTTTTGTTAAGATTTAGGGCACAAGTGGATTAGTTGTCGTTTGGTGTGTTTTCTAGTGTTGTTTCATGTCGAGGAACCTATTAGACATAATTTAAACTTTAGAAGGGGTGCGAGTGTAAAACTTTAAAAGAGCTCTGAACTACGTGCCTTCGCCTAGAATTTTCGAGTAGACTCGAGCTCCCAGGCGGTTGCTTTTCGACTTAGACGGTCGCCAAGGTCATCTTTAATAGCTATGAATTACCCTATACATGATCTAGAGCTGGCAATGAGATATACATGAATATGACGTTGTCCGCGTAGGCTAACATGGTTGCCGATGCGGTTAACCGAAAATATAGGGCAATTTGGCGGCTTTGTTGATGAGGGAGAGACGGTTGTTGGAGGACCTCTAGTCCTTGAGTATTGACGTTGGAGTAGGAGGCGACCGTGGTTATTTGGTGCATTTGAGTGAACAACCATTGATTTGGCGCATTTGAGTGTACAACCATCTTTGTTGGAAAAGATTAAGGTAGCTCAAGCTTCAGATGCTAAGTTGGTTGTTACATAGGGGCCAACAATGTGTGTCGAGCTAAGGCTTCCCTTGTTGGCTCCAACTCGTACATGAATCGGATATGGTGGGAAAGGCACGAGGAATAGTTCACTTGACATGGCCTCATTGCTTGGTTTGATGAGGAATCAATCAACCTCATTCTACATATGACATAATATGGTGTAGTATAATCCCTTTTATTTTTATTTTTTGAAAAAGGTAGGAGGGGATATACACCTAACCCCAAACCCAAACCCAAACCCAACCCCAACCCCAACCCCAACCCCAACCCCAACCTTTATTATTTATTAATGAGAACTTACAAGAACAACAAAGAAGGATTAAAGCCTAAAGTAAGTGTAATGCTTCCAAAATACTTGACCTCTATGTAAGGAGAAGTGCGTCGGTACCAGTTGAACTGATCCTTATCAAGGTATGAAGTAGTAGCTATATTGCAGAGTAGGGTGCCTGGCGTCTAAATAATGTGTGGCATAATACTCGCTTGAGCATGGACTTGTTTTCCTGCATCAGGGGCATCAGAAACCAATAAGAGGGCCACGTGTTCACTCATAATGCGAGTTACAAATGCAAGCTTGATGACTTGAACCGAAGGCCTTGCTAAATGCGAACTCTCATATCATGTTAAGATACCAACTCATCTAAAATCTTAAGCTGCTAGAGAGGGGCCCAACAATGTATATCAAGCTATTCATTACCATTGGCTTTTGGTTGTTTTTCTTGATTCCATGGATTGTCCGCCTGTCTTTTATTTCCGTTGGAATATTTATATGATCTTCTTTTCCTATGGAAGAATACATGCTCATCTTATACTGACCAAAGACGATATTTTATTAGTATATCTTATCTGTATGTTGTCTATACGAAGGATACATCTTAAGCAATAACTCGAACATGAAAGCTTATGAGATCGTAAAAGATTTCTTGTCAGTATTCATTGATAATTTTCTACATGGTGCTCCTATTTAGGTATCTTTATCTATTGTTGAAAAGTAGAATGTAATAGCATCTCTGGTTTAGTGATCAAGATTAAACAACTAGTGTCTACCATATGGTTCTTTTGATACGCTGTTACTTGAATGCTATATTACCCGGACCCTTCATTTTCAGCCAAATGTCTGTACGACACGATCCTGATCCGGGTTCGGATCCTGTCCGATCCTTCAAATGGCAAGTGGATGCTCCATTCTTGGAGGCTGTGAGGTTGGTCGAATCAGATTAGGGTTTAAGCCAGTGGAATAGGTTTGTAGAGAGAGAAATCACTTACATGGGAACTGCGATGACATGGCTGGCGGAGATGGAAGTGACGCAGTATGGTGACTGTGTGCCGCTTCGTAATGTAGGAGACAGGAGTTTATGTAGGGTAAGAATATTATATTGGGTAGGGCCTCATTGGTTGGGCCTTGCCTTTAAAATACCGTGGGGCAAAGTATCTTTAATATAAATCGGAAAGCATTGAACATGGACTTCAATAATCAAGTTCACAAACTCACCTCTTTTACTATTAATTTATAACAAACAGATTTTTGTAAACTGCCATTGTGTACTGGGAAAGGAAAAATGATATTAACATGTATAATATAACATAAATATTTTGCACAAAGGATCCCCGCACCCGTATCTAATTTTGGATACCTTTTAGCCGTATCCAAGGATCCTAATTTTAGAAAAATGCCGATTGCCGTACCTGGGTAACATAGATTGCTAATTCTGACCTTCTATTTGCTTTATCTAAAATAGAATACTTGAAAATTTAGAGCATTTGCAAGAGATCCGTGTAACTTTTCAGAACATAAGATATATGGAATTTATCTATGGAGCTCCCTTTACCTTGTTCATTTTGGTGAGACTCATTAATCTGATATCGATTCTCTCTCACAGATTTTTACAGGGTAACTATTTAAGTGGATCAGTTCCAGCCGAATTGGGAAACCTTTCAGAGCTTGTAAATCTGTAAGCTGTTTCATCTGTTGTTTTTCAGTTGAATGAAAGCTAAATTATTTATGCAGGATAACCTACATGATCTGTACTCAAGAAAAGATGTCATGACATGTAACCAAAGAATTCGAACCAATAAACTTTGAGGAATACATCTATGAAGTACTAACTATATCCTCTTTTAGCCACCAAAAGAGATGCAACATCAAATGCAATTTAGGAAGTTATAATTTATAACATAGCAGCAATGGCAAAAGAGAAGGCAAGTGATCATAAGACGCAAAGGTGAAATTGGATGAGCTGAGCACATTACCGACTTTCCCACGGCAGTAAATGGATGAAGATGGGATCCATAGTCGAAGGAGTGGCTAGAGGAGTGAAGCTGGTGAAACATCATGTGTCACCCAGCTTGTCTTTATCAAAACTGATGCTAGTCATTGGATTTCATCATAAACCCAAAACATCAGCTGAATGAAAAATAATTGGATGGTATATGCTACGCACTATGTAACCAACCTCCTCTGTGTATGAGCACAACGAAGATGCTTCTAAAATAAAGGAGCAAAGTCAATAATATGAGGAAGGTTTGCTGATTAAGGTCTGGAGATAACACTCTTTCGAAGCTTTTAGTAACCTGAAAAGTTGCCTTGGAGGACTTTTTTCTTTATAGATGGAAACAAAAAACATTTATACTGCATATGGTATAGATGTTGAGTCATCCTCATGCAGCTAATGCCCTTTACGACTGCAACTGGGAGATTTGGAAAAAGTAAATGGAATTGATCCTGAATTTACATTTAGCCAAAGATAATACGGACTCATGTATATAAATAACATACGCTCTGAAGACAAAATTAACTCTAAGAGATTAGACTTGTGAGAGATTTCACTTTTCTTTTTCCCAATGAACAAATAATTGTTGAGTGCCTGTGAGTGGTTATTATTTGCAGTAACAGACCTTGGCGGAGGCTTGTAGGATCCACTGCTCCCCTAAAGTCCCACTTGTGGCCTTTGCTATTGCTCCAATCTCTTAAAAAATTACACTGCAACCTCTTTACGTATACCCTTGTCCTCCGCAAGTCTAATCATGAACCTGTAATGGAATTTTCTGGAGAAGCTGGAAGCTCAAGTACTGATTATGCTGGCTCTTACATAGAGTTCACTCATAGACTTAAAATATAGAATTTCTTACTAGTGAACGAATTTGCTGGAGGCTGAGCAAGGAAAAGAGTCAACTGAACCACCACATATAATTGACAGAGCCTGTTTGTATATTGAGTAACTCACTAAATATCTCGTTAGGATCTGTGGTTTGAAAAGAATCAAGTTTAATATGCTGTGCCACTAACTCATCTACAAGCTTAACCTATGAGGGAGTGAAGGGGGAGGGAGGGAAATGGACTAACATAATGAGAAACCATATATTGTAATTAACTCTTGGTGAGCTTAAATATGCCAAAGGTTTATTGAACCTGCCAAATTTATATTATCTGAACTTGTACCTAAATCTAATTCATTTTTGGCTTCTGCAGGGATATATCAAGCAACTCTCTTAGTGGAAATATTCCTGCATCGCTTGGGAAGTTGGTGAAGCTTGAATATTTGTAAGGATTTTCATAACTTTTTGAAGTTATTAAGATGTCTTTGTTGAATCTGGTTTTGACTTGTTTTTCCATTGATACATTGAAGCAACATGTCAACCAATTTTCTTGTTGGATCAGTACCATCTGATGGTGTTCTTGACAAGTTTACAAGTACCTCGTGAGTATTAAACTCTATCTTCTTTTGCCCATTAATTTTTTTTACTATCAACAAACCCCTGATATGTTGTGCAATATAAATGTATATGTTTTAATTGCGTCTGGTGCCTTGAAGCTATGTTGGGAATCGTGGTTTGTGTGGAAAGCAAGTCAATCAGACTTGCAAGGATGATGCTGGAGGTCCTGCTACAAACTCACAGACGCCAGGTTCGTTATATCTTTATGCATAGATTTTTTTGTTAGTTAATTTCCTTAATGTTTAAGCAGGTGATATCGACCTGTTTCTGTGGAATCTTCACCTTATTAGTGCTTGTATAAGGGTGCATTTTATGTATATGTGTTATTTGGTGTTTCCAGAGTATGGTTTTAGGTATGTTTGGATGAAATTCTCTAATGAAAATTTTACACTGTAACTACACCTTGAACCTACGTTTTTTCCTGGCATGTTTTATTCGATTTACTTGACAAGTATCTTATAAGTACCATCATTATAAGCTAAATTAGAGAGATGTAGAGAGTCTTGAAACCTCCTTGAAACTGTAGTATGCTTGCTTATTTTCTCTTCTGAACTAATTCTGGTTTACGAGAATCGAAACCATTATCATCAGTTATCAAAACCATGTATGGCTAATTTGTCTAGTTACATATCTCCTTGACGAGTTTTACCATGAACCTCGCTCAGCAGAACTTATTTTAACTTGGAAATCAATCCTATGCCTCCTCCTCTGACAAGTGAAATCAATCAAGTTATGATTGTTGCTAACTAACCTTATATTATTATTTCAGTTCTCGTTTTGTTGATTATGTACATCAAGAAGCTGTACTGATGTACCCATACAAAAGTAGCTTCATGCCATAGTCTTATACATTTAAAGCTCTTTCATTTGAAAATCATATCAAAAATGGCATCAGCAAACTTTAGTCTTAGCCTGGTCATGAACCCATGAAGGGCACTTGGTCATGGTCCAGCTGTTCAGCTTGGTCTATGATATTTTTAAATTCCCTTTCATCTTAAGAATCCAATTTTGAAGCTTTTTGGTCAACATGCATAAATTTTGAGTGAGATTTATATAAATTTAGATGTCTTTACAGAATCTTATTGTATATTTGATTTAATTTCCAGTCACTGAAATTTTTACTATCAAATAATAATAAATGAATGTTGCATGTTGATTTACTGTAAGCCGATGTTGAGTTTTAAATGTAGGAACTGGATTCAGGACTAAGGGAGAGCGAAGTATAACAGTTAAAATCCTTAAAAAATAATCAAGCATTTGAATTTGAAAGAGTTTGAACTTGGAAACTGCTAAGTGCTAACACCTCGAAGTGATTACAATTTTAGAGCTACCAATCACTCTCTCTATATATGATGTTTATTCTTTTCCTTTACAAACTTCTTCTTTTCCTTTACGAACAATTTATTTTCCTTTAAGAACATTTGAGCTTCCATTCCGTGGAGGATTTTTTGTGAAAATCAAGTATGTCAATGGCAATAATGCATTTCCTGTATGACTAATGCTAGAGCCACCAAAGGAGTTCACCAAGAAAAGCAGAAAAACCCTTATTCGCTTAGTTTCATTTGACTACAACTTTAGTGAACCATATCGCTACAAAAATCTGCACCAATTGAAATATGCCAACTAGGCTTTTTGAGAACTTCTCTGGTGGCTATATCATTACTCTTTCGTGTACCCCATGCATAGAGAGTTGGCTGGAGCGCATGAAGTTTTCATTAAATGTGTTTCGCTGTTTAAGTCATAGGAATCGTATTCTTTACGATTAAGATGGGGTTGTTCATCGTTGTACCTCTTTCAGAACTTTTGTGGTGTCAGGTGCATGCGTTTATGCCCTTTGGATTACTTCATTGCATGTTGGATGTTTTTGCAGCAGATCCTTTCTGCACATTTAAGATTCATTTAAGAGAGACTTCACAAATCTTGTTCATCTTTTGTCATTTTCAGCACAAAACCAGGGTGAAAAGAAGAACTCTGGACGTCTACTTATTAGTGCATCTGCTACTGTGGGTGCACTTCTTCTGGTTGCCCTTATGTGTTTCTGGGGATGTTTTCTTTATAAGAAACTGGGGAAAAATGACGTTAAAGGTCTTGCCATGGATGTTAGTGGAGGTAATGTTCTGGTGACCATGCCAGCAATTCTTCAATCAATAGCTTAACTTATATTGCCTGATATCGACGTGTTTCCCTTGAATTCAACCTTAACCGATGTCAACTTCCTTCTATTCTAGGTGCTTCCATTGTGATGTTTCATGGAGACTTGCCATACTCTTCAAAAGATATTATTAAGAAGTTAGAGACCTTGAATGAGGAACACATAATTGGTGCTGGTGGCTTTGGAACTGTATACAAGCTTGCAATGGATGATGGAAATGTTTTTGCACTGAAAAGAATTTTGAAGTTGAATGAGGGTTTTGATCGTTTCTTTGAGAGGGAGCTTGAAATTCTGGGGAGCATTAAGCATCGATACCTAGTGAACCTGCGAGGATACTGCAATTCTCCAACATCAAAACTGTTGATCTATGATTACTTACCTGGTGGCAGTCTTGATGAAGCTCTCCATGGTACTATCCCCACCCTACAGCAAAATAACATACCTTTTATAGATTGCTCGATAAGAACTGATCATGCACAACCGAGTTAAATGCTCATTTGTTGTTTTATGCTACTGATGTTGTGGAGGAACACATAACTTGTTTGGAACATTATCCATGCTACTTAACTGAACTGATCCCCTAGATCCAGTTTGGATATATACTTCTTATCTAGTATGATTAGGCTCATTTAATAATGACTCTTTGATATAGAAATAATAACAATGCCTTATAATTTTCTCATGATGCTGATAGCCGATTAGGCATACAAATAAATAATAAAATAATATGAACATCCAAGAACCTATATATGGTTCATATGTAACTTAAATCTTGTGAAGTATATTGTAAAAATTTCTTTCCACTCATAAATTCTGGCTATTATATGTATTATCTTCCTCTTTTAATGTTCAACAATCTTTTTGCTACTCTTATGCATATAAATAACGTGGCAAACAATGATCTATACTGCTCTCCTGCACAGAGAAAGCTGAGCAGCTGGAATGGGATGCTCGACTTAACATTATCATGGGAGCTGCAAAAGGGTTGGCATATTTGCATCACGATTGTTCCCCACGAATTATACACAGGGATATAAAGTCAAGCAACATCTTGCTCGACGGAAATCTGGAGGCTCGAGTATCTGACTTTGGGCTTGCTAAGTTATTGGAGGATGAGGAATCTCACATTACAACTATTGTAGCCGGAACGTTTGGGTATTTGGCTCCAGGTAGGAATTTGCTTATTTTTACGAAAGTTCCTTATTTGGGCATATCTTTTTTGATAAAATAGTAAGGCTTAAAAGTGATGATTGAACACAATGAAAAATATTTTCTTACGATTTATTGTGGTGGCACTTCTTTTTTTGGCAAGAACATTTATAGAATACATCTTCTTTACCTTGACGAAATGGGTAGTGCTGCAATGACAACTCCAAACATATTTATGATGTTCAATAGCTTATGTATGGGCTCCCTTGCATTGATGCTATAGAATCTGTTTTCAACATTGTCATGTTCGTTTTTGTTTCATACAATATGGATACACAACTGTTTTCTGCTATGTTACAAGAACTAGGGTACTAATGTTGGGCAAGGATGCCTTGCCAAAGGAGTGTTGGAATTAACACTTAAACATTGGAGTGCAGTTGTTAGACCTATGTTTGGTGTGGTGTAGTATTAACATTTATACTTTAATAATTGGGTGGGACATAAAATAGCGAAGATAACACAAAAAAGGGGCTAGTCATTATCCAGCTGATTCAAATAGAGGATCTCCGTCTATGTTATATTCAGGGAGATCCTTCAGGAGCTATAAGTGCAGAATGCAGATGACATGCCGCTGATGCTGATGTGGATCTACATTTAGACTGTGCTCAATTTTATGTGAGGTATTGGACGATGACGGTATTTTAATGATGGCACATAATTTTGCTCTGAATGATGTTAGTGTCCAAATCCAATGTCATGAATTAGATTTGCAAATGTGAATATTGGCATACATCCTAACTTTATTAGAAAGATGAGCATTAACACATGATTTAGCTTTATCATTCATTCCTTCAGTGGGCGTGGCTGTATGATTCTCTTTTGAAGCATTTTGAAGGTATCTCTTATGTCTTCCTATATGATACTTTACTTGCAGAATATATGCAGAGTGGTAGGGCAACAGAGAAGACGGATGTGTATAGTTTTGGAGTTCTTGTGCTTGAAGTTGTTAGCGGCAAGAGGCCCACCGATGCATCATTCATTGAGAAGGGCCTTAACATTGTTGGTTGGGTATATAACTTCCCTTCACTTGAGTTGTGGCATGCATTTTAGCTTTTTTCTCTCAACTTCACATTTGATTCTTCTCTATAACACGCTAAAATTGGGTTCTTGCCCAGTTAGTTGCTCTTTTATAAGAGAAATCTCACTTGTTATTGCTTCTGTCACTTAAATGTGTGTTCCCTCATACAAAGTAGTCCACAAAGCTAGTTCAGTTTTAGAAGCAATAAAAGAATAAGAAATACCTAATAGCTGAACTGGTTTAATAAGCTTACATAAGACTGGGCATACTTCTGAATGACCCCTAGCAGCTCCTTTGATTTTTGATTATCTTCGTATTTGAATTTTGAAAATGCTACATCCACGAACATGCATCATACATTAAACTGTCTCTCTGAGTCTTTTGATCCTTTTTTGTGTGTGGGAATATCTCTTGTTATTACCGTGTGCGAGGCATCACACATTTGTGAAAGATATTCACAGTAAAAGTCCGTTTCTCATTTTGTTTAACAAAAGATCAACAATGATAAATGCTTACGCTCACATACAAGGACGGACACAAGTAATCAAATATGTGGGTAGTTGTATAGACAATATCAGTACTTTCAGCACAACCCCATAATACCTGGATATATATATTTTGTAAAAGTGCACATATCTTATTTTCTTTCATATCTGCTGTCCGACAGTCACGCAACACGTCACTAATAATTTGGATTGTTTTTGACATTTTATTACACTTTTCCCAGTTGAATTTTCTGGTCACAGAGGATAGGCAACGGGAGATTGTCGATCAAAACTGTGAAGGGGTACAGACAGAAAGCCTTGATGCCCTGCTCTCAGTTGCAATCCAATGTGTGTCTTCAGGCCCAGATGATCGACCCACGATGCACCGGGTGGTGCAGATACTTGAATCTGAGGTTATGACTCCATGCCCTAGTGACTTCTATGATTCCCACTCTGATTGAGAGGCTTCTGAGATGATCAACATGAGTTTGTATTATAATGCTACGCTACTGCTGCTTCTTGCAACGTGGAGAAATGATGCAAGCAGGAGAGATGCAACGGATCTGCGAAAAATCATTCTCGACTTTGTTATTCATTCTTTCGACGGAGAAGATTTCCTTCGTCTTTGTTCATTCTCCTCACCATCAGAGCTGCAGGGCATCAGTCAGTGGGATTTGCCCTACATTTTGGTGGCCTCATTTTGCTTGGTCATATGCTGGCTATTCTTTCCACCTTGAGATAAGTTTTCGCTTATGGATGAAAATCGACCCTTTTCTTCTTTTTGCCTGTGCCTTTTCCTTTAGTCTTGTTACCCTTGGTGTTATTTTCTTTTTAAGTGTATATGATGCTGACTTCGAATTGTTTTTTTGTTACGCTTTAGCCAAAGGTTCCTTCTTGTTGATACCATTTTTGTGTAATATGTCTCCATCACAATTACTGTTAAAAAATACGAGTTGTCATTATAGCTTTTTTCTTAGGAAAGAGGAACAGTACCCTCCTTGGTCGTCGTAACTCTACTAGCAGTTCATACCGGAGTCTTATTGTGTATAAACCTTGTAACCTGGACAATGTATAGCTTTTTCTGTACTTGTATTTATTCTGTCTTTCAAAATATTTTAGGCAAGTATGTTAGTGTTGGCTAGGTATAGGAGATAATGGCAAGGTTAATATCTTTAACTAGTAGCTTGTTGCAATGTAGACACCTCTGTTTCTTCACCAATGCCTTCATGGAATCACAGAAATGCATTAACAGCATTCACCATGGTTTGGTTTCAGATGAGGTCCATTTGTTAGATCCGTGCCATATAATAATTGAATCATCCCTAATTCACCTGGATAGCGTTATAAAGCTATTCTCCT
>JAOTQG010105757.1:0-12740 GCA_025631175.1 Iris virginica
TCAATATTGCAGTTGTGGGCCTGGCTGTATATTCAGATTCTCTTCCTCACCCCACCCCACCCCCCCCCCCCCCAAATCCACCTGATGTACATGTGGTTATTTGGTTAGGAACGCGCTTGGTTTGACATGCTGGAATTGATACTTTTGGGTCCACTGTGGAGTTTTATATTATTATATAGAAGGAAAGGGCACAGGAAAGAGAAATTTGGTAAAGTGTGCTCTCGACTTTGGAAAGAAAGTAAAAGGAAACATGAATATTTTCCCACTGTGTGCTCTTGGGTTTGGAAGGAACATAAGGATTATTAGGGGAAAAAAAAAGGGTTTATCTTAAAAAACTTTTCATCCTCCCTGAATCTCCCATTTTTGGGAAGGAACAAAATGAAGGAAAATTTTGAAAACTTTCCTCCCCTTTCCCTCTTTCCTTTCACGAAAAATTTAAGGGCATACAATCACACAAAACAAATTTTTTGGACTTTCCTTCCATTTCCTTTCCTTCGTTTTTCAAACTTGAGAGTGGACCATTTAGCTTCTTTTTTTTTTTTTTTTTTTTTAATAGCAAGTTGAGCCTACATTCTCTCCGCTCTGCCCCTCACTCTCTCTGTTTGGTTGTCCTGGAACTCTTATTTCAGTCTCTATTGGTCTTTTTCCCAAGGCTGTTTTCTCCCCGCACCTCCCGTGGAATCTGCCTGAACCGGCCCGCATAATTTTCTCCAGCTTACAGTAATTCTTGGACTCTTTCTACCTGCCATGAAAATGGCTTAACACAGGAGTTTCCATTCACCTTGGTACCACGATGAGATGAAGGGCCACATAATCGGAGGAGGTTTAGATGCAGCCTAAAGCTAGTTGAGAACTCAGTTTTACTATGATGAACAGCAGAAACAATCGAGTATATACTTGCTGTGCAGCTTCTACTTAACAAGAAGATGAATCAAGTTGGCAGTCAATACTATCTAATTTGAACGATCATTTTTTCCTACAACATAATCATTATAGTCAGTGTGCTCAAGATAATTTCCCTTATGGTGACATAAATCACCCATAACTGCTGGCAAGTATCAGTCTACTATATTACAACCACATCCATTGCTACCACCGTTTGGCTAGATGAAATCCCTTGATGAGCAAAAGATGATGAACTAATGGCTGACCAGTCACTCGGATCACTGGCAGCAAAGACTAAATTTGAACATCTTAAACAGGCAAACAGGCAAACGACTTTCAACGTTATACGAGGAAATTGGTATCATACCTTCAATAATTTATGACATAATCCATAGGAAAATTATAAAAGAGAAAGGGCAAGAGAAACAATGCCTAGAAACTGAAAAACCAGCAGATATATGAACTTTGTACTTCCACCAATCCAGTCCCAAATCCAATATAAATTCTAAAAGCAAGACTGTCATTCAAATATGAAACATATCACATTCCACAGGTTGCTGCCATTTCTAGACAATACACGATTAGTCAGCACAAGACAAATGACATTCGTCGCCCACCTCCTTCAGGAGACGCTAATCAATTGGCTAGCTTTTACATCATGGCTCATCCAACTGGTCCTGCACCATGAGAATCAAAAACGTTGAAGGTCTATCAAACTAGATCCATCATTTTCAAAAGCAGGATGCATGTCATTTGTAAGTGTGTTTAAAAGCATATATAGTTTTCTAAGAGCAATCGGCCTAGTGGCCATTGTCTGTTTTACATGGTTGTCAACTTCTGTGTGCACTGTGTGTGGGTCGAGAAAGATTGGTATTTACCTGAGCATCCGAAGTCCAAAGCGTGAGATTGTCCCTCAGAAGTTGCATGATTAGAGTGCTGTCTTTGTATGATTCTTCACCTAAAGTATCCAACTCAGCTATGGCTTCCTCAAATGCCTATGTACAAGGAACAATACATCCGAACACAATAAGCTAGCTTTCGCTGGTTGTAAGCTGACATTTCTCAACTAAAGCAGGAGATATTCCAACTACAGCATATGTCAATCATCACACCTCCCTTTCAATAATTAAATCTTAATAAATAACTAGAATATCAAGATCCTGATTTACTTGTTAATTCGATTACAAGAATGTTAAATCTATAATATTCAAGAGCAACTTGAAACTTTTTATATACGTAGTTTTGAGAACAAGAATAAAACTCAATGGAGTAAAGAAGACTTGCATCATTTTTGTAATAGACAACTGAAGTGGTAAGTGACTTTCCTACATACAATAAAAAAATGCATAATATGAAGCCCAACAGGCCTCTTAGCCAGCTGATAGAGAATCAAACTGAACAAATGACCCACTTCTGGACTGGTTCACTACTCGCCTACCAAATCAATAACAAATTAACAATCCCATTGTATAAGGATAGGATTGCATAATTAGCTCTTCAGAGAGAATGAAAAAGTTAATTGTGGTTGGCAGATACATCAGCGTGAAGTGTCATGTAGGAAAATCAAACTCTTTACATTTGCTGCTTCCCTAGCAACTAAAACACCATGGAAAATCCAGGAAAAGATCTTACTTGTTTGCTTCCAATACGTGCCGAAAATTCGAAACGTTAGAAACATATTTTTCTCAATAAGGGACTTCAGAAAGGGGGTGTGTGAAAAAAGAAACAGTTTAATAAAGGGGATGCATCCCAATACCTTTCAGGACAGGATAAAGAAACAAGAACAAGATTGTATAATCAAGTCAAATTACCTCTTTTTTGAATTTGATGCCTTATATTTAATGCAACTTCATTTATTTAGCCTTGCACTAAAGCCATAACATAAGCAAAGCACATGAAATTCACTTGCAGACACAAACTTGCGAAACTTTGAATTAAGCTTCAATCAAAAGTCAACTGACACTCAAAAAAGTCAATTAGAGATATTGATAGACCAGGAGAGTAACACATATAGCAAGTCATAGTTAAGTTAAATCACACTCCGAAATTTGACATATTGCTCCTCTAGAAGCAAATAGAAAGATAATATCGAAATTAAGAAGTTATGCAGACTTTGTCTCAGGACAGCAAAAAAAAACTATCTGCCAATAATTGAAAAATATATTATTGTAATGAAATCCACGTGTATACACCTAAGAATTATTCTGCAGCAGAGCAGCTAAATCATGATTAGAGCACATCCTAGAAAGTCAATGGCCAACTACCAAATAGAAAATGTTTGAATATAAATCTCTCATGTTTAAGTGTCTGATCTGATGAGTTAACTAATGCTATCCACAATGAGTCATTATCCACAGAACTCAGGCATTGCCTGTTTTAAAGTCTGGTTTGTGACTTTTTTCCCTTTGTAGTAGATTAGCCGATTTACATGTAAGACCACGATGCCAAACACCGGGCTGCAGCTACCTCAAAATTCACATAACACTGCAGCAGATCACATCTCCCCCCCCCCCCTCTTTCCAAAATAAAAGACAAACGCACCCCAAAGCAAAGCTCTTACAGCACGGTTTACAAAGTTCATACTGACACATAAGGAAACGATGGGATAATGAAGTTACCTGTTTCGCCATACTACAAGCTTTGTCAGATGAGTTGAGGATCTCATAATAGAACACTGAGAAATTGAGTGCGAGCCCCAATCTTATCGGATGAGTTGGTGGTAGATCTGCAAGTGCAATATCCTACAACCACCGCGTCAAATACAAAAATGAACATTAATTAGAATCTCCATCAATCACTAATCTGGCAAAATTCAAACCTGAACACTTGTTCCATAATCTACTTAACTCAGTCAAACCATATACATCAATACAATGAAGAATCTACTCACAAAGGCAATTCCAAATATAAATGTACATAAATGTATGCGGACATAATTGCCAAGCCAACTTTATAAAAGCATTAGTTCTCTCTGAATGTGTTAGTCAATTTTTTGCCCTAATGTGAGCTCAACGAGATGCGGTCTAGTAGTAAGACACGTCTCCTCTGTTTTCCATTAGGTCATGGGTTCGAGTCACGTAAATGGGGAACCACTAACAATTTCCTTTATTAAAATTTTAAAAAATCAATCCAAATAATCGACTGTAACGGATAAGATGACCAAAACTAAAAAGAGGTTACAGAAACAAACTTTCTCAAGGATGCATTCGAAGCAGTAATAATGCACTCACAACTGAAGCGTCCAGAAAGTAATTCCAACCTTAAATGGATTTAGTTGAATCTTTAACATCCAATTCGAATAGGGTTAAATCCGAAAATTAGATAAATACAAAGCATATCTATAATTCATCGGATCAAGTAACAAGCACTCAAACATGCTAATAAATTAAACCCTAAATCAAAAATCCCCCCAATAAATCAAACAAAAGTCAAATATCTTACTCTAATTTTTCACATGCTGAGCAGCCTTAACTAAGTTTTTAGTATCAAACTCTATTAGCAAGGATAAATTCCAATATCAATAAACAGGCATATATGCAACTGAATTTATTAAAAAATGAATTATAGACTTAATACATATGCATATAAAAAAACATATTCATATGTAGCAATAACAAACACCACGAATCGAGCCCTAAAATGACAAATCTCGAGTAAAAAATAAAATATAAGACTCGAATCAGCTACCTGAGCAGCCTTGTAGGAGTTCATAGTATCCTCCGCAGCCTCCTTACGCTCGTCTCCGATTTTGAATTCAGCCAAGTACCGATGATAATCTCCCTTCATCTTCAAGTAGAAGACCTTAGATTCGCTAGTCGAAGCAGACGGCACGAGATTCGACTCGAGCAGTTTCAAAATACCGGCGCAGACGTCGGAGAGCTCACTCTCGACCTTAGATCTGTAGTCCTTGACCAAAACGACGTGGTCGTCGTTCTTCCGGGACTCCTCCTTCTGCTCAATCGACGAAACGATTCTCCAGGCGGCACGGAGCGAGCCGATGACGTTCTTGTAGGCGACGGAGAGCAGGTTGCGCTCCTCGACGGTGAGTTCGGCGACGGGAGTGAGACCGACGACGAGCTTCTCCATGAACTTCACCATCTCCTCATAGCGCTCGGCTTGCTCCGCGAGTTTCGCCATGTAAACGTACTGCTCACGCGTGAGGTTGTCCGGGACGGAAATAGTCGCCATTGACGGGAAATCGGGGGGACTGTACTGTAGAAGGAAAAAAGGGGGAAGAAAGGGAGAAAAAAAACTTTCGCGTCTCGGCTCGGAGTTGGTTTTTCGTCCGGGGTTTTATGAGGTGCGGCGGGTTTGTATTGAGTATGACTGTAGGAAGGCTTATGATCTGGTGTGAGTGAGATGGATGCCGTTGATGGAAGTGTCTGATGTGGAATCGACGGCGGTTGGGGATGTGATCATTTTTATGTTAGTGACATGTCGGGGCGGAAAAGTACAAGGCACGTGGGTTGAGTTGGGTCGATGACAACGATGATGACAAAATTTGGGGTGATTGTAACGATGTCGTATTGGCTGAATTCGAAAATCGGAACCGGTTTTCTCTTTTTTTTTTTTCTTCTCTCTTTTTCTCTCTCTCTCTCTCTCCCCCCTCTCTTTCACTGCAATTTTCGCTACAATAGGAAAAAATTGGAGGAAGCTAAAATCAAGGTGGGTGAATCTCGATGTTTTATTTATTTATTTATTTTTCTGATTGGGGGTTTGTGTTTTGGAGCTTAATCCCCGTCTTTTCTTTGCAACTCGTTTTGAGCTTTCGTCTGTAAAATGGATGAATTTAATTTGGGGACTCTCTAATTGCGTCTGTGTTTTTTGAGCTTTAGTCTGCAAAAATGGCTATGAAATCATTTAGGAGTAGTTGCAGAATATCTGAAAATCTAGTTGCCCGAGAAGATATACGAAAAATGCATATAATTCCCTCTGAATGGAGAGAGGCAACGAACCCTCACTGGAATTTGGGATATAATTGGATCGGACACCATTTGAGCTCAGAATTTTTGGGGCATATATCTTTGAGTGCATAACTGATTGTAGTTTTTAGCCATATTATGAATAGGAACTTCTGTGCCAAGCTTGTGAAGTTCTTGAACACCATACATTCAGCTGATCTGCATATTTGTTTGTTTGCTTCTCTCTCTATTCAGATATGTGTGTACAAGTTTAACACAATTTGTCAGTCTTATTTATTTTCTCTTTTTAAGAAATTTGACAGGATTCCAGTCAAATAGTTGTCGTGCAAACTTGTGTGGATTAACCAATTTTGATCTTCTTCGTATGATGAAATTGAAGTTCTACATCAACATTTGCACTTTTCATGAACTCGGTTATACTTGCTGCTTATAAGAGCCGCTGCTTTTCAACTTCTACTTCAAAGGCATCATCTTCTGTTCCATGGATCTCTCCTCTTCATTATGGAAAATCCTTGAGAAGACCAGACCCACCACCGACAGAAACTTCAAGCATCTCCGTGGATGTTCCAAGAAGGAAACCCAAGTTTATTTCTCACGACTCCGCTGTCAAGTTGATGGAATGCGAGAAAGATCCACTGAGGGCCCTCGACATTTTTAACAGGGTATCTAGTCAAAGGGGTTTTAGTCATAACAACTCCACCTATGCTGTTATTCTCCATAAGCTCGGTCGATGTAAGAAATTCGAGGCCATTGATGCTGTTCTGCATCAGATGACTTACGAAACCTGCAAATTTCATGAAGGTATATTCCTCAACCTTATGACGCATTTTTCGAAATCTTCGCTTCATGAAAGGGTTCTTGAGATGTTCAATGCAATCCAGCCAGTTGTTCGGGAGAAACCCTCCCTTAAAGCCATCAGCACTTGTCTGAATCTCTTGGTTGAATCGGACCAAGCCGATCTGGCTCGGACGTTTCTTTTGAGTACAAAGAAGAATCACAACTTGATTCCTAATACCTGCATTTTCAACATCTTGGTCAAGCATCACTGCAAGAATGGGAATATTGATTCCGCTTTTGAGGTCATCAAAGAGATGAAGCAATCTGACATTTCCCGCCCTAATGTGATTACCTACTCCACTCTATTGGATGGCCTCTGCAGAAGTGGAAAACTTCAAGAAGCAATTGACTTGTTTGAGGAAATGGTGTCGAAAGATCAAATATTGCCCGATGCTTTGACTTACAATATCCTAATAAATGGGTTTTGTCGCAGAGGAAAAGTCGACAGGGCAACGAAGATAATGGAGTTCATGAGGAAAAATGGATGCGACCCAAATGTATTCAATTATTCATCCTTAATGAATGGGTTTTGTAAGGAGGGAAGATTACAGGAAGCAAAGGAGATATTTAATGAGATGAAGAGTGCTGGCCTTAAACCTGATAAAGTCACCTATACCACATTGATTAATTGCTTGTGTAGAGCTGGTGGAATTGATGAAGCTATTAACTTGCTTAAAGAGATGGAAGAGAGAAAATGCAAAGCTGATGTTGTCACCTTTAATGTCATACTGGTTGGATTGTGCAAAGAAGGTAGATCGGATGAGGCTTTGTGCGTGCTGGAGAGGCTATTTCATGAGGGTGTTCATTTGAATAAATCAAGTTACAGGATTGTACTGAATTCCTTGTTGAGTGAAGGGGAATTGCAGAAGGCAACAGAGTTGCTCAGTATGATGCTGGATCAAGGATTTGTGCCTCATTTTGCAACCTCCAATGAGTTACTTGTTCGCCTTTGTGAGGCTGGAAGGCCAGCCGATGCAGCCATGGTATTGTGTGGATTAGCAGAGATGGGGTTCAAACCAGAGCCGGAAGCATGGAGCCTTTTGATTGAGTTGATGTGTAGAGGAAGAAAGTTGTTGGCTACATTTCAACTGATCGATGGTTTGTCAATGGGAGTGAACCCATGAATGCTTTCGATAATTTTACTTCAGGACTGGCTATTTGTATTGTGGCTCAGAATATTCAATTTTCAAGAGCAAGCTTTACTGCCCCCTGTGCAGTCTTTCTTATCATTGTATTGCGATACATGATACATGCCTTGTTGTGGACACGATGATGTAGCTCTAGTAATGACTACACCGTCGTCCAGGCACCATAAGCATTTCTTAAAAATAACCTCCTCTAAGAGTGTCACAATTGAGGATTTAAAAACGGATCCAGAGATTAATTGAGAGTCTCCTTTCACGTTTCAAGAAGGAAAACAAAGCACAACCCGTAGAAAATACAACACTTCATATGACAGGAGGTGCACAAAACATTACCGAAATTTGGTCATATAGACTGCCATTTCAAATTTATACATAATGGTAAATTTTCATCTGCTAAATACATCTGAACTGCTGGATCATCTACGCTGTATACTTGAAGTTCAACAAAGGTTCTACTCCGTGACGAACAACTGCTACATGTACTCCAACGAATCAGTCTGTAATTAGTTGATTTCACCATATTGAATGCTTCATTCCAAGACCATTGCATGTTAAAATAAGGCCCTTGTAACGATTGAGGTACTCCTGCACTCACAAAAGAGGGTTTGATCATCAATCAACGGGCAAGATAAAAACTACATAAAATTATTTACTCTGTCCAGTTCATATGGGGAGGAGAGGAACATGAAAGCTAAAGAAAAATACACGACTAAAGTTAGTGTAAAAAGGGAGCGTTGGGCATAGGGGAAGGAAGGAAAAAGAGAGGCAATATCTTATAGGTCTGAGCACTGGTCGGTTTGGCTCGGTTTTAGCCTAAAAACCCCACCAGGCCAAAAGGACTCAGTTTTGGGCCACTGAAAACCATTGCAGGTCAGTTATTGGGCAGTTCGGTCCAACGGTTTTTGGTTACAGTTAGGTTCAGTTTCAGTTTCGTCAGTAGCAAATGAGGACTGCCGTCGTGACTATAGACTTACAAGTTTGAAATGGAGAGAAAATTTCAAAATAAAATTTGAAGAGAAACAAAAGAGAGACCAAAGTAAAACAAACTTTAAAATAAAAAGGTACAGCAAGTATTAACAATGAAACTAACAACTCTGACTTTGATCCTACCTTTTACACCTTCAAAGTAAAAGGCTACCATTGGTCTAGCTAATCATTCGTAAAGAGAGGAAGCCGAGAAAACCCAAATCAAATCAAAGGAGAAAATTATAAGAGAGAGGAGTTCGGAAGAACAGAACTAAAGGACTTATAAACTACTATGTACTCCGTAGAATGATCGTCGATATTGATTAATTAGAACGAAGAACGCAGGGTTGAGATGGGGCTGAGAAGACAACGAGGTGCAATCTAGTGGTAAGACGCCTCACATTGGAGGTAGGTGCGGAACCACTAACAATCCTCATTAAAAAGAAAAAAGGAAAAAAAATGGGGGTGAGAGGTGGCACAGTCATGTTAGGGTTAGGATTGGGTCAAATGAGGAAAATGACAGTTTAAATAATCCGTTCAGTTCGGTTATTGCTTTCCGTTTCAGATCATGAAAACCAACCCTAACTAAAAAAACTCGGCTCCCTTGGAAAAACAGACTGCACTGCAGTTTTCAGTTGTGGTTCGGCTTTTCGAATTTTTTCGGTTTTGATCGGTTTCTGGGATTTTTCGCTCACCCCTAATATCTAATACTCCTACACATCATATTCCCTTTGTCACATTTAGAGTGTTTATTAAAACTTTAATTCAGCTACTACAACTGTTTTAGTGTTAACCATCATTTACACCATCACCCTCCCTCTCCAAGAAAAAAGAGGGGAAGGAGGGGGGAGGTACAATGAGAGAATTCCTTGATTCGCCTATGTCCATAGTTTGTAATATTCGCTGGGAACCAAAAACTGCAACGCAGATTTCTATCCATTTTCTTATAAACAAAACATACTGGATACGGTTTTAAGGAAGAGATACGCCTACTCACAATGATGTTGTAATCATAGACATGCTGCATTCCCTTCTTGTCATATTCTCGCCTTTTGACAGGATCACTCAAAACTGCACAAAATAAAATTCTCAATAGTCAGAATGACGTATTACATCATGCATTATTCTACAATATTACCCACAACGAGACGCCATGAAATTTTCATGCCCTGGAAAAAACAACGCGACAGACCCATAAATAACCTTTACGGTATTAAAAGAATCACCTTTGCCAGGCCCATAACATTATTTTTCCGGTTTATTACAAGAAGTCGTCCTTTAGAAATCCAGTGTCACTGTGCTGGTGAACACTTTTCCAATCTCTTATGAACAAGGTGCATAAAGAAAGAGGAAACCAATTGTGATTCTTAAATGTGGATTGTAGCCCAGTCCTGATTCCTAACAATTGACAAGAACCTCATAAGTGTGGTGATAGTTCTTATAGCCAAGAGCAAGGCCCGCATAAGGCAAGGACCAAAATAGCAACATAAATTTTGGAACAAAGCTCTTCTTCTTTTTTTTTTCTCACTTTTTTTTCTCTACCATCTCCATGTGATTAGCTTCCAAACCTGACCTTGGTAATTAAAGAATGCAAGTTTTGGGTATTTACGAGGCACGTAGTGGGAATTTGATCACAGTAAGAATTTAGAATAAAATGAAGAAGAGTGAGCCTACCCTTGCTAGGGATCAACAGAACCAAGCGCACAGCATCACAAGCTTATTCTCTAAAACACTCAACTAAAATTAATAATGAAGCATAACATCCTTGTTCGTAATCTTCTGCTTTCTCCTAATATCATAAGAGATGAGGCTACCAACAACCAAAAGACTGATACTCTACTGCTTGTTAGCTATTAGATTCTGGAAACCCAAAGCATTGTACAGAAATACGTGCCACTCAGACACAGCAAAACAACTATGCTGCCGTGCTATCCATGCCACTCAGACACACAACTCCTAATACTCTCAAGTTAGCAAGAAAAAACTCCCGAACTTTGTGCCACAAAGTACTAGTTTAAGCAGCCTACACCACTGCCACTAAAAATCTGGATGCCCAGACTTTCTATTCACTACTTCGGTAAAGAATGCCTCTCACTCAGAACCATGTGTCTTGAAAATGACTAACCTCAAAATGCCATACAGAACAGGTTTGTTAGCAAGAACCTGTCTGATTGCAAAAATAACTCAAACTCAATTCAACAAACCAGGTAACAATGTTTTACCTAAACGCTATACCCTAACAAAAATGGGGACAGCGCAAGAGTTGGTCACTCTTTCTCTTGGAAACTATTGTTGGTACACCGGACAATTGGGAAGGCTATCTTTTTCCATAACAAGCTCAAAGACTAGCGAGTACTTTATCCTGGTGCCACATTTTGTCATAATACACATGACCTGTTCCTCAAAAATGTGCCTCTGAAATGAAAAGGAAACTATAGGTACTCAGAAAAAGGAAAAGATAATAACTTTGATAAGCTTCATTGATATCTTGAAACTTTGAAGTTGCATTGTCCTCCTCTTTCTTCTTGTCAGGGTGCCATTTCTGTCCAAAGCAATGAAACCAAAGGTTAAAAATTCAAAACTGAAACATAAGAGACTAACCATTACTAGCCACCAAAGATTTATCAAATGCATGTTTGTTGGATTCTTTAACGCCGCTAAGAGATGGGATCCAAACTTAAAGAATCCATACCATCAAAATCAAACCAGCTCGTGCATTACACACTCCCCCGTCCCAAGATTAGAGTCACATTTGACAAGTCAAAACTTCTTACCTCTGCATTCCACTCAAAGAGTCCCTTTTTTATACTGCAAAGTTCACGAGTATGTGACTATGTCGAATCACAATTTTAACGTACATTTTCTTTCGGTTCAGTTAATAGATTTAATCACTGAAAACTACATTCAAAATACAATGAAGGGTAACTTTGATAATTTTGTAAAGACGAGTGAATTAGTACAACTTTTTGGTCAAAGTTCACTCAAAATTGAACCCAAAAAAGTCGAAACAACCTTTAGCATGTATCAATTCTCTATATTTCCATTAAATTACACATTAGTCAAATAGTGTTGCATGAAATGCAATAAAATGTAAGGTTTTCACAGGGGAAATATGAAAATTAATTAAATAAAGCAGAAATTTCCAACATATTCGATAATAACAGAGAATGGACAGAGGGATTACATCGGAAACAAGTAGCATAAAGTTAAGTGGGAAAAGGGAAACAGGGGACAAACCAAAGCAAGCCGGATATAATTGGAACGAATAGTATCTTCAGTAGCATCGTAATCCACTTCCAGTATTTTATAATAATCCTGCCAAATTAAAAGAAATAAATGCACCCACTTTAATCAAAACTCCATTATCATAAAAAAGCGGCATCAATTTAAAATTTAAAAAAAAAAACTGAAATAAGAAGAAAAACTGTGCGGACTTAAACCCTCTCAGGTTTAAAGGAATTACGGCATGTGAACGAGGGAACGGTGAAATACCTTGGGTTTTGAGAGGAGTGAAAAGACGTCGAAGTTCGGATATGAGTCTTCTTCTTCTTCTTCTTCTTCTTCTTCTTCTTCTTCTTCGTCTGGTTTTCGGTGAATATCGTCGTCGTCGAATTCGTGGGATAGCATTTTGAAATTTCTGCCGGTGAAATTGTGTAAATATTATTTTAATGTGTATTTATCGGCAAAAGATTTGGTCCCGAAACTAAGTGTCAATTGTATAAATAGTCTCTAACCAATTATTATTGTTGGTCAAATACATAATCTATCAATTATAATTCAATTTAGTTCCTACACCCAAATTAAAAAAGTTGACCATCGATTTTGAATAATTAATTGCTGATGTGACAATTTTAAAAAAGTAAAATAGTACATATATACTATAATTTCTTTTTTTCAAAAAACATTAATTAAAAAAAACAAAACCCCTCTCCTTCTTCACCCCCCTCCTCCCCCACCACCCATTTTCCCCCAAACAGCTCCTTCT
>JAOTQG010105779.1:0-12737 GCA_025631175.1 Iris virginica
CTCCTTGCTAGGAGTGCCTAGGCGCTCCATATAAAAATTGACCAACCCCACCTCACGCCCCCCCACTCCCCATCACCTCTCTCTCTCTCTCTCTCCATTTCCAACACACACCCACTCAAAGTTTGTGCCCATCAAAATTGGTGCCCATTTTACTATTCATTTGGGGTGGGATCCACCGCCCTAAATTGTATTATAGATAATGTGGTGGTATTGAGGCTATGTAGTGGTGGGGTAGTAGAACACTAGGATTGGTCGAGTAAGATTTTGGATCTTCTACTGGAATCATTGGCTTTCTGGAAGATGAAAACAGTGTATTGAGACCATGTAATGGTGTGATAGTAGAACATAGGATTGGTTGAATAAGATTTCGGGTGTTCTACTGGAATAATTGACTTTCTGGCAAAATTAGATGAAAACAGTTAGCTTTCTGCTGGTACTCGGGGGGGGGGGGGATGTCTGTTTCCTGACGGTGTTGGTGATGTAAGCGTCAGTTTTCTTGTGGCTGGAATTGGATGAAAATGTTAGTTTCTAGGTAGAATTATTAGAATGGGATGGATTGGTCATTCTCAAGGGTCTATTTCAGTGTCTAATGAAAATTCTATGAAGTTTGAGGAGTGAATTGACAACTTGATCAATCAGTGGGTAGTGGTAGGATGGGGTTTTGACAACTTAATCAAGTCAGTCGGTACCAAGAGGCGTTATGTTTTTGATTAGTCGATCATATCAGGGGGTACCGAAGATTGTTTTTAGAGGGTATCGAACTGTGCTTTTGATTGGGTGGTTAAATCAGTGGGTACCGGTGTATGGCTTATGGTAGCAAAATTTGCGTTGACGCCAAAATGCTATAAGAGCTGATTTTATTTGTATCAAGCTGGGTTTATGCTCCGGCTTGAGGGGAATGTTATGTACTTGTAACAAGCTGGATCTATGGTCCAGCTTGAGAAGCAGTGTTAGGAGAGTTGAATCCTACTTCTTTGCCGATTATTTTAATTTTTGTTTTGTGTCAGCATGAGAACTAGTTCTTTTGGGTTTAGGATTTGATTTTTTAGCCTATATACATCTGGTGCATTGCTTCGAGTGTGATACGAGGTAATAGGTCTGTTTGATTTGGTTTACCAGTAGGTGTTTATGGTTTCCATATATACCGTTTTCAGAGTCTTTAATGTGGGCCATAAACTATAAACTGTGTACAACAATTCTAATGCACAGGAAAACTATTTAACTGTAGTCTGTGACGACCAAGCCTTGTGGTTCTTGATATTTATTGGAAAAACACCGGAACTGTAACCCATATCTGTACTTTCTAGAATTTTTATTTCTATCTCTTCATCCTTAAACACCTGATTAATAACAGCTCATACGCAATATTCAGCAGCTAAATAAATAAAACAACACTTTGGGTTTATTATTGGTCATAAATCATCAGCTATAAAACATAAATTACAGATTCCATCCAAATCAAACAGACCCTAAGATTATTGATTTAGTGTCTTTCCCCCTTTCCTCTCTGCCTTATATTTGTTAGTGTGAAATTACAGAAAGGATGAGAATGGGGCTTGGGGGGGGGGGGTTGCAGAGCTGCTCTAATAGTTTAAATGCTTGATTGCTGCCTCAATTTTTTAGATCTTTGGTTATTTGTGGTTGTAGATTCAAAATTTCCAGTCTGTTGTCACGATATCTGGGCAGTCTGTCTAATTACTATAGCTTTCAGATGAGTTTGTAGCTACAACTATTTCTCTTCCTTCTGGCAAATCAACTTACACAGTTGACTACTATTGTGGGCAATGCTTTACAATATGCGGCGTATGCGTTAACATAGTCTTGCATTATAAGACTTCTTTTATAATCCAAATTTTAACATAATATTTTGTTGTGTAATTTAGGAAGTGGCAGCTGGGGACGCAGTTATGAACTTTTGCGAATCTTCAATAGCTTCCGGGAGTCTTGGAAAGTATGCATCCAGCAATCATCGTTGTTTCTGGTTGTTTTTTATTATCCTAACATTGTTTGCCTTTCCTGGTACTGCAGAATTATCTTGACCAAAAGCATGAGGAGGTTGTACTTTCTTGTCGAGCGTTGTTACAGGTTGCGTGAGCCTGTCCTCCTGGTTGGAGAAACTGGTGGTGGGAAGACAACTGTGTGCCAAATGCTTAGTGGTGTACTGGGGTCCAAATTACACATTTTAAATTGCCATCAATACTCGGAAACATCAGATTTCCTTGGGGTTTGTCTTTTTTTGATTTATATTTTCCACTTTAATTTCTCGTTTATGGCACTACCTTTATTTAGCATTTGTCATTTAACGATTTGAGAAGCCTATGATAGGTTTAATTGTTCTTTGAATTGTACATTTATTAGCCATTGATCATTAATCATTGATCAGGGTTTTTATCCTGTACGAGAGAGGTCGCGGTTAAGTTCAGAGTTCAAATGTCTGTGTGATCAGTTAATGCAGTCAAAAGCTTTTATACATTCTCCTGGTGATGCAGTAAGTTTGTTTCTTTGTATTTACAGTATTGGTATTTTAAGGGTCCATCTCCTCTATTTGTGGAATATTTTTGGTTCTAATGAGGGAAATAAGTTATTGCAGGTGATTTCCTCCGACATTAATCATGCTCCTGCCACTATTGAACAAGTGGCTAAGATAATAAATAGTTACGGACAAGGTCTGGCCTCTCATCAGGATGTTGTTAGAGAAGAACTCGATTCTCTTGTACAAATTAAGCAGGATCTAACTCGGTTGCATCAGAGGTGGAACACCATTTTTATCTGGGAAGATGGTCCTCTTGTGCAAGCGATGAGGAATGGTGACCTGTTTCTTGTGGATGAAATTTCACTAGCTGATGACAGCGTGCTGGAAAGATTGAACAGCATCTTGGAGCCAGAAAGGAAACTGGTCAGTTTTTGCTTTTGGAGATATGAGTTTGGACATGATTTTATGCATGGTATCATCTATGGATTAATAAAGTGCATCTGTTATTGATGCTGCGGTGAAATGTATCAACCATTCTGCGAGTGAGAGTTCATCTCGCCCCTGTCAGCTATGCTAGTTTCAGTTTATCTGGATATTGTATGGGTGCATAGTTGACAATTTCTTGTTTGTTGATTTTTTTTGGCTTAGAGGCACAAGATCAGTAAGTTGTTCACTTGAAGATGAATACCATGTCGTGTATTATCTTCAAGAATTAACTTGTGATCAGTTTTGTCGTACGAACATGGAAACTATTTCGTAGACGCTATTCTAAAAGAACTTATGTCAGACACACTGCTTTGGCCTGATGGAAACTGGGTTTCAGTCGCATCGAGTTCTATAAACAGATTTTTTCTTAATTCTACTTCTCTTTGTGCCAAATACTGAGCTTGTGTTTGGTACTGTATGGTCGCTAAGACTTTTAAGGGGTAGACGTTGTCTTGATCCCTCCTTTGAGACGTAGTTGTCTTTATGGTCTCCATATGGGCTATAGCTCTTGGAGCTTCGGTGGATTGCCTTTTGATTGTTTTGAGAGACGAGGGTGCTTTCGTGTCCTATCTTTTGTAAGTTCTGTTCCCATGTACTCCCCTTGTTCCATAATGAGTCTGAAGTTTGAGCTTTTTGTGGGAATTAAGGAAGTGGACACATAAGCAGTATTATTGGAACATGTACATGATAACCTTTAGAGGTACTATCATAGCATGGCAAGTGGGGCAATAAACACAATGAGTGGCAAAGGTGAATTTAGTTACTTTCACTAGATTATTGACCTTCATTTTGGGACAAGTTTTTCTCAATAATTGACTATCATGGATGAAGGATTTTATTTTCTCTTTGATGGAGATTTCTCACCTATAATTTGTATTTCCCCCCTCCATTACTCTCCTTATGCAAAAGTAAGAAAGAAACGAAAATAATCGGATGTTTAAAATTGAAACATTTTAGCTTTTGTTGGTGCTATTAAAATGTCAGTTTTTGGCAAAGATTTGATTCTCCTCCAGATCCAGCCATTTTCTTCTTCTAGATTTTGGTTTGCACTTGGAATGTAGATATGCTGTACAGAGATATTGCTCACTAGCTCAACCCTTTTAAGTTTTACTTGTTACTTTACATTAGTGAAGATGAGGATGATTGCCTTTCCATGCACGATAAATAATCTTATCACAGTATGCTTCCTTATTGGATATGTGCCTCTCTACTTCGTTCCTACTCTCTCTCTCTCTCTCTCTCTCTCTTTCTCTCTCTCTTAATTCATGACGCTTAGCAACACAACACAACTTACCTTCTCGTTCCTTCTTGATCTTGACACCTTAGCGCACATGCAGCTTATTCATTCCAGAGCATTGTTTCATTTTCAGCCCATTTTCTGCCACACATTTCTCTAGGTCACTTCAATGTGGATGGTTTATTTAACTGTACTTATGCTTTGGGAATCTATGAGATTTTGGTAGTCAGAATTTTTAGTAGTGGCTGATCTGAATATATATGCATCTACAGTCTTTGCCTGAGAAAGGAGGGTCCGATCTTGAGCAAGTAACTGCTCATCCAAACTTTTTCGTTCTTGCAACGATGAACCCTGGTGGTGACTATGGAAAGAAGGAACTATCTCCGGCGCTTCGGAATCGATTTACTGAGATATGGGTACCCTCCGTTGGTGACCTAAACGAGCTCAAAAGTATTGCCGTCAAAAAGTATGTTACGAATTTACCTTAGCTACAAAGACAATTCCTGTACATGAACTGATTTTATGTATATTATTCTCTATTCTTTTCTACTTATGCAGAATTAAAAACCCCAAAGTTTCCTTTATTGCGGATCTCATGATAAATTTCTGGGAGGTATGTTTTCACCGGTATCATTTTCAATATGTTTGTTGTACTCAGCTATATGAGTTTCAAAGATCCTAGTTTGTTGTTTGATGAAGGTTTTGCAATTGCACTGGTCTATCTGCTATTCACTTGATCAAGTATCTATGACATTGTCATCGTCATAAGTCTCACATGGCAATTTATAACTAAGAATCTATCTGTCAAGACTGGTGGTTGTAGTTATCACATGAAAAGTTAATTGAGGAAAAAACCTGTTCTTCTAGTTACTTGTAGAAGTTGATAGATGGTTCTCTGAGGATTATCTTCTTCCTCTTAACTCTTTGATGCATCCTGAAGATGGTCAATGACTGTTATAATAGGTTAACTCAAATTTTTAGTTATGGATGGTGCATATGGTGATACAAACTCAAAGTTACCTTCTTCTTTTTGTTCCCTCCTTTGGGCATTGCCCTAGGTTGGGTGGATTTCAAATCTATGTATTCGTTGTTGGTGATATTGCTACCAAGGCATTGGCTGCTGTTAACGAGAAATAAATGCTATCACTACTGGCAGTCATTTCTCGTGTCTAACCCATTTTTTAATGACATTGCAGTTCTTGGTAACTCTTATGGTTATTAAGCTTCTTTGTATCAATTTTTGAGGTTTGTTTGTTATTATCTGCACTGCAGTGGTTCAACCAGTTGCAGACAGGAAGGATGCTTACGGTGAGAGATCTCTTGTCTTGGATTGATTTTGTCAATGGGACTGTGACAAGTTTACAGCCAGAAGTTGCATTCTTGCATGGGGCATTTCTTGTTTTGCTTGATGGACTTACCTTGGGTACATCCCCTCCTCCTAGCACATTTTTCTATATATATATATGTATATATATATATATATTTGTCTTTCCTCTATGGTTATTAAATACTATATGATAATGGATTGTAGGACAGTTTCTGATTGACATAGTATTTTTCTGTATTTGCCATGATTTATGGGGATTTGGACAGAGGCTAAAAAAAAGATTTGGAGGAGAGGCTTAAGATGTTGAAACAAAAACCAAATCAAGAAGCCAAGTCGAGGAAAAAATAATGATACTTTGGATCCTTTGATTTTAATATGATTACTTGAGATTGGCAGGAAAGCTGTGATTCGTAAATATAGAATATCCCTATTTCATGTTGAAGTAAACTATAAATTGAGAATCAACAAATTCCGCAGCATAACCATTATTGTTTTCAACTGAATAGATATCATAGACTAGATTGTGTTTTGTGAATTTGACTAGCTCCTGTGAGGATAAAAGTTTTAACCTCTTCCTCCCTGCAGAGTACTTCCCATAAGTGTACGGCTACATCTGTTGTAATATACTATGACCGCTGTTGTAGGCTAACACTATGACGGTTTTTTTGTCTAGTGCAAAGGTTATCTGTGTTATTTTACCGGTCATGGTGCTGTGAGCTCTTCTATAGAAGACCCACACAATATCTTAATTGCTCTTATCCTTATAGACCCTCTCTTGGGTTTTATCCATAAAATTCAGCTGAACATTTAGCGTGGAGAAAATTAGTAGTGCTTTGAAAATTATGATGTGCTTATCTACGTTGTCCCTGTGGCAAGAAGCCTGCGAAATAAGACCTTTTCCTGCTGGGGTGACACAGCTAATTATTTCCTTTTCATTTAATAAGAGAAAATCTGTTCTTATGCATTCATCAACCAGTCAAGACTCCATAGTCAAATAAAAAGCGCTTAGCTTTTGAGTACCAAAGCTTGCCGGAAAATGCTGGTCTTTATTGTCCTATACCAGCATAGCTTTTCTGCACTTTTTCCCGAAGCAGTAGTGGATACCTCAGAAGCACAATCTTGGAATTGAGATATGCAGATTGCAGAATGTCTTTTGGTAGTTTCTCAGATACTTTAGGGTCCAGAGGCTGTAACACAAGTTACTGCCTCGCTCTTGTGGTAAAGGATCTCTTTTCAGGCATCACTTTGTGCGTGGAGCTAGACGACTTCCTAGGATTGCCTGTTGCAGATTTGGCTAGGAGCTGGAGTGCAGTTATTGTTTAGCTTTTATCTTGTTTTTGCTCTTTTTTCAATTTTTTGTCTCTTGGTTAGTTTGTCTATTTCTGTTTTTTTGCAGCGGATTTCTGGCCCACTTTTTCTGTATTCCTTTCCTTCTTTCTAAAATAAGTTCTTTTATCCAAAGAAATAATAATTGGTATTTGTCGGTTGCACACTCGCAACATTACCAATTCGAATGTCTTTATATTACCAATTCGCATCACCTTTGACATGATCCTGCCACCAAAATTGGTTGTGCACCGCTCTCAAGGAGCACTTCCACAGGTCCTTAACAGACTGGGCTTCCCCATCGATAGCGATGGCGTGGCTGCCAGCGTGAGAATGAGTAAGGCTTTTCTCAAAGTCAATACTATAAGGGTCTCCCCTACTCTTGATGAAATTCGTCAAAACCTTCCTATTAATCTCTTTAGCAATCTCCGGATCAATATCCTCATGCTTTGCGTCAAGCTCTTTGATAATTGCCTTTTGAGCAGTCTCAGTCAAAATAAGGTCATAATAGACGCATGTCACAGCTTTTAGGTGAAAGTCATTCTGTTTGCACAAATCAAAATACTTCTACGACACTTGCTCTAGTTTATGCAATTGGTTTTCGCTCTCAATAAACCTGAAGCAACTATATCTGACTGTAGACTGAATCTGCACTAGCTCTGATGGGTAATAATTTATCAATAGTCTTACGGTGCAACATTTCAATGTTTATCTAAAGGTACCATACTAGTCCGTGACAGCCCTTATAATTTGTTATTAATCACATATCATCGTAGTTATGTTTTGCTGTTGAACATAGTGTCTGTGAGATCTAGTGTATACTTTATAGACATGTTTCTGAATTTGACGCAAGGATGATGGAGACAATTTTGTGATACTATTTACTTAAGCTTGTATTTATTTTATTAGGACTTTAACTATGGTAGTAATTGTTTAGATGGTAGGAGTCTTCATTTATGGTAGATTTATAGTTCTAGAATTATATTTAATTAGGAATTCTCTTGGGCAACAAGTTATTAGTTGCCTATTTAAAGACTTCTAATTATAATAGTTTAGGGAGTTGAATTTGAATAAGCAAAATGTAGAACGATTTCGTTCTTTCGAAAAACTAGAATTTCTCTAGGAAAGAGAAACTAGAATTTTCAAACCATTATCCGGATCGTGATACAAATCCGGTGTCGGTTATATCGTATCCCATCATTCTCCAATCTTCCGAATCTTGACACAATTCGGAGGTGGCCTCGGTGGTGGTTCATGTTGTTGCAGATTATCGTTGGTGCGCCCAGAAATCTGCATCAGTTGGTATCAGTTTCCAGGTTGATTATCGTTGATGCGCCTAAAAATCTGCATCAGAATTCAGACAAGCATGTACTCCTTCGTGCTTAGAGCAAAAGTAGACTGAAATATTTAAATTGCTTAATGGCATGTTGAGTGTGTCTTGTCGGTCCGTTTTCCAGAAAGCTTGGTGATGTATTTTTACAGCTTTTGTTTGTGCATTCTCATTGAACTTGTATATTGCACACTCAAATTATCTATGTTTGTCTGCTTCTTGTTCTTGCTATTGGGACGAGGAACCGAGATTTAAATTTGCTGTCATGTGGTGCTGAAGTGATCTAACTTGTTCTTATAATTCTCTGTTTTGGGTAGGCGGTATCTATTTAAGAACTTCTTGTGGTTCTTTTCTTTGTTCATTAGTATTATTTTTAGTTTTCAAAGGTTCTTGTTTTGATTTTTCAGGGACTGGTATCTCAAAAGGAGAGGCTGCAGAGTTGAGGGAGAAATGCTTTTATTTTCTTGGGGAACAGTTGAAGGTATTACTTGTTTCAATTAATTGCTGCAACCCAATCCATATAGTCGTTATACTAGGGATCCAGATTTATCTCTCTTATTCAAAAAAGTTTGAGTGTATCAATGTCAACCAAGGTAGAGATAGGGGAAGACCGAAGCTCACTTGTCCACAACTAAGAAAAGTATGAAGGAATGTGGCCTCTATGATGACTTACCATTTAAATCGTATTGATTGGCGGAAAAATGTAGCCGACTCAAATGATTTGGACTAAGACCGAGTTAAGTTGAGATGTCATGCTATTATCCTGAATGTCCCTGAGGGCCAAAAAGTTCTTAATTTGATGATTTTACCTTTTCGTCTAATTTCCAGCGTTGTTGATCGTTTGAAAATCACTTAATTGGCTTGTTCTATTCTTGTTTGTGAATTCTGATGTTCTAATTATCAAGCCCTAGTCCGTCTGTAGATGCATGATTCGTTTACTTGTAGATGCTGAGTATAGAGGTAGTTCATGATTTCATATGCCTTTTGTTATCAAAAGTAATTTTCAAATTCTTGGTAAGCCATAGTGGACTGGTCAATATCAGATTTTTTAATCATAAGGTGGAGTTGTCTATTGATTACCAGCAATCAACACGATTGATTATATGCACATGCTGTTGGGTATGTTGATCCTAGGGGAAGGCAAATCCAACTCTTGCTACAATCTGCTGACATATTGCCTCAGAATGTGAGGGAAAAAAATTTGTTCTACTCAAGAATCTTTGCTTCTTCTGAAATCTCTCAATGTCAGGGGTAACTGGGTTGAGTACTCATTTATTGATCTTTGATAAGGCCAGATATTTCCTGACCAAGATTCATTTTTGCTCGTTTGTCTATATGCATGCACAAACACATGTATATATAGTAGGGTTGCTCTCATGCTTGTGAAATATGAGAGAGAATCACTTAGGATCGTTCAACCACATATAACATAGGCCTTTAGTGCGCCCATTAGGAAGTGTGATTGTATCAATCTAAACCAAGATAGAGGTAGGACAAGGCCAAAGCTTATGTGGACATCCATACTTAAGAAGGATATGAAGGAATGTGACCTCTATGGTGACCTAGCCTTGAACCGTATTGAACAGTGGAAAAAAGGATTCATGTAGCCGAACCCAAATGATTGGGACTAAAGCTGAGCTGGGTCTATGTCACGCTTGTGAAACCCCTATGTACACGTAAAGACACGGGAAACAGCTCCCATTTTGCTCTTAGTTATTACATAATGGAATCCCTTTTAAGGTTCCCCAGCGGTTGGGCTGACACTCTAAACCCCCAGTGCAGTTGCATCTCCTATGATGACCTAACCTTGAACCGTATTGAAAGGCAGAAATGAATTCTTGTAGCCGATGGCTGAGTTGAGTTTATCTCATGCTTGTGAAACTCCTTTGTGCAAGTAAAGAAGACACGGGAAACAGCTCGCTTTATACTCTTAGATATTACATTCGTGGAATACCTTTATTCTCCATCAATCGGACAGACTGACACTCCAAACTCCTAATACAGCTGCATGTCCTATGATCGTCTTTTAACCATACAGTTGATATCCTCTTACAAACCAACAAGATTTTACCTTTCTTGAGCCAATGTTATCCCTTCTGCTCAAGATTTTAATGAGAAACTCTTGAAGCCTAAAGTATTCTGAGTCTAGTCATTCAAGATAGACACGGACGGCTCGGTGGTGCACATAAAGAGTCGATTTGAAAAGTCTTTTTTTGCTTTTCTAGCATTTGCATGAAGGTGAAGCTTCCCACTTATGACAATAATAGAATCAACCATTGGAAAGAAAAAGACACCATTAGACATCTATAAACCTTTCAGGAATTTAGTTGAGAATTGACTAGTGCCACAACTTAATAAGCGATACCATTACCACTTCAGGAGACAACTTTATCAGTTAGAAATTAAAAAAAGCTCGTGAGGCTCTTAACCATCACTGGAGACCCAACGAGTGGACAAATGCCTCATCCAACAAAGTGTAAGGGGGTTGCTGTAGAAGTTAGTATTGGACGTCCTCCAGTGAACACTGTAAGTGATTTTTGATGATAAAGTTCTTCAGTTTTGAAAGGGGAGAGAATTGTGTAGCATAAGTGATCTGTGAATATACTTGATTTACAGTTGGTAACTAGAGCTAATTGATCATTTAAATGGAGAGGAGTAATGGCATTCCTCTTGGAAGTAGAGAGTCTAAAGACTGCCATCAGTTTTCCTCATTATCTAGAGCATACTTGCATACCTTGGGTTGCCCCTCTGAATACAGATCTCAAAATTCTATCGTAAAATTGATACATCACAAAGTGCTGCATAGGAGCCTTTGAAGGCTAATGAACTGGGGAATTCACTAGATTTCTTGTTTACATTAGGATTCAAAAACACGGCTTCCTTTTCCTGAACATGACCTAAGATATTTATAGGTTACTAAAGATTTGTGAAACTGTCTTACTTCATGCACTTAGGCTACCAATGGAAACCTGGGAAACAGTGAGTGAAAAGTTTATAACTTCCAAGACCTTAATCCTCTTTGGGCTCGTTTGGTAGGAAACCAGTATAACACTTATTACTACTCAAGTACTAATTTATCTTATACTGGATTAAGTTATACTAGTGTGTTGTTTGGTAGTTATCGGATAGCATTATGTTATCCATCTTTTAATTTAATCAATTATTTGGCAGCTGGATTAATTCCCTGAATCCCAGTATTAAGTTATCATTCCATAATTTCCCACGTTCAGCAGAAGAAGGAGCTGCAAGTTCATTGTCTTAATTTCAGCCACTTTCCAGAACCAATCTTCACCAGTCAAACGAGAAGGCAGAAAAGAGAAATGCATAGAATAGCACTTGCTCATGGATAGAAGATTGTTTTACTGGAGACCTAACCAAATGCAAAACCACAGGGGAAAATTAAATATTCCAGCGAGAGGACAAAAGGCATATAAAAACATGACAAAGATCAAATTGAAAAAGATCAACAGAACAATCAACCTAAGAACCTCTTTCTGGATCCACTAAATTTTCTCTCCAAAACAGAGCAGTGCCAAAATGATTTCTATATCATTAAACAAACAGAGAAATGAATGGATTTCCAGTGGTTGGTAGCTTCAGCATGGAAGAAAACCACGCGAAGAAACCAAAAATCATGTGAGGCCGGAAAATAAGCTTCTCAGAAACGGAGGAGATATGAAGGTTATGCAATAGATCGAAAAATCCAAGACATGAGAGTTCCAGATATCTAAAGTTGAGAGGCAAACCAACATAAGACTCTTGATGATAAACTAGGGTTTTGGCAAAATTTCCAAAGAAAATATTAGATCTAGGGAGATTGAGTGAATAAGAAATCAACATAGAAGAAGATTTGGAATAAAATAAGCGGATAGGAACGGATAGAGAGAAGAAATCACAACAAACTGACATATTTCCGATCGCCGATGCCGGAAAATCGCCTCTTGAGACTTCTCTGGCATTGAGCCAAAGAAATGATGGAAAGGGCTGGGCTTCAAGTGTTTGGGCAACTTATATACTCAAGGGTAAATTCGGAAAGCGGAAAGAGCAAAAAGTATCCCGCTTTTCCCTTATCTGGGATTAATTTTTAACAGCTATATGGTGGTATTATTTAGTCCTGAAAATGGGTGTTCTCCGGGTATGTAGATAATTTAGTCTAGACCTTAAAATGCTACTAAACAAAGTAATGATTCTTTAGTGTTATACCTCTACTTATCCGGTTACCAAACGAGCCCTTTGTGAAAACCAAAATACATTAGCAAGAGTTTAGCCAAAGAAAATGTGTCTGTAAAGTGAGGAACTCTCTTATCTATGGGCTTTGGTTTTGAGGAGGATGTAATAATAATAATAATAATAATAATAATAATTTTCACTATTATTATTTATTATTGTTATTATTATTATCACTATTATTATTATGTTTTTCTAGGCTTCTTTTCTTTTCTGTTTTGGTTTTGGGTGAATTTTTCTGGTTCGCCTCCTTTTGTAATTTCTTCTCTTTCTTATTAAACCTAAATTTTTATCTATAAAATAAAATCTGAATAACGAAGCCTTTTGTCCT
>JAOTQG010105790.1:0-22973 GCA_025631175.1 Iris virginica
TGCACCTCTTATGTTAAATAGATTTATATTTGATTGATTGTTGTGTCACCTCCTAATTTGGGGTTCTATTTAAGGATTCGAATTGGGGGCGTGGCATTATGTGTTATGAATGAAAGAAAATATTCGAAAAGTGTGTGTGATATTATGTGTAGGTAAGATAAGTGTTAAGAATATGCGTGCAGCTGTGTTGTGTCGATAATTTTATATTATTTCGTTTACTAAAATTAAAAAAATATAATTTTTAAAAATTCTTACAATGTAATTTATAAATTTTGATGTAATAATATGAAACTGTAAATTTATTATATAATTAACAGAACATTGGTATTTTCTCGAAGTTTTGTTCATTGAATATTGATGCATATGAATTATTATCTTATAACTATAATTATATACGTATGATTACTGTATTTATATAGATATCCAAATATTTAGTGACATTTTAAATATATTATGCTTTGTATTAAGACTATTCATTAGCATATTTAAATTATGATACGTATTATAGAAAAGTCGTTCCAACAATTACAGTTGTTAATACATTTGAAATAAAATGAATTTTTAACATATGTTAAGGTAAGATTGATATATTTGAAAGTGCATCAGATGCATTCAGCGGCGACCAGTCGTAGAGACTGGTGTGATGGGGTCAATTGCCCCCCTAAGAATCAAGGAATTAAAAAGAAAATTTTACTAATTTCAATTTTCGTAGTCCAAAAAGTTTTTGGTCGCCACCAATTTATTTATAAATTGAATATTTCAATTAAATTCAACAATACCTCACAAAAATTATATTTAAAAATTAAATAAGTGCGATAATTCAAAAAATTACTTCATTTATCCAAAATAACTTTTTATGTGTATAAATTACTAATGCTTAGATCATGAATCTAATTTCTTTAATATTTGATATTTGAAGTCATATAATTTTATTTTTATCTCTCTCCTACCTTTTTACTTTACATATTATAGGTTCCACCATTTTTTTCTATCTCTCTCCTACTTTTACACTTTACATATCAAATATTAAAATCAAATATCACATAATATCGTATTTCTGATATGAGCATAATTTTTTTTCAATAATACTCTAAAAAAAGTAGGTAGGTGCTGCGCAGAACTCCCATAATTATTCGCTCCCAACATAAAAAACTTAGGTGCGCCCCTAAATACATTGACTATGAATATAAAGACATAATGATTGTGTTCTCTTGGATGATTTCTACCCAGATTTTTTGATTTTTGATTTTTCTCTCTCATTGGTTCCACATTTTTTCTCTATATCTTTCTCTTACTTTTTACTATAATTATTACAAAAACTCAAAAACCAAATCAATAAATTACCCATCCAAACGCATCCAATATTTCTACAATTAATTTTATTTAATATATATTAGATACATGATTTACCAAATAGAATACTTACATAATAGTTATTGCAGTAATGACCAAATATAAAAATATGCATCCGTAACACTCTCATGCATTCAAGTGAGATAGGTAGAAAATGAATGTTAGTTATTAAGAAATATAAATTTAATTAGTTGAAAAATATTAAGTAAACTGTCACTTATCTTTTTTATAATTTTAAAAAATAATAAGTTATATTTTATAAAAATTAGTCAATATTTATTTATTTTGACAAAAATAATTGTCAGATCGAGAGCGTGATATAGTGTGATATGATACTGTTCATGATATGAGATGAAGTTAGATAAGTAAATATGAGATTTATATTAAAATATCTCTTTTGTCCTTGGATGTGAAAGGTTGATTATAATTTATAATATTTAAATGTGATGCGAAAGGTTTGAATGTGAGGAAAAAATTAATTAAAGATGAGAAATATTATAATGTGAAAGATTTAAATTGATTTATATGAGTGTATAGATATAGGGGTAGTAGATGGAAAGTGGGTAATATTTGAGATGTAATATTGAATGAAATGAGTTGTAATATTATATTTATTATCGAATTTGACCATATTATTATATCACCATGTATTCTGATACTCTACTCGTCTATAAGTATATATTCCTTCCATTTGAATGTTAGTACAGGGTCCCACACAGCACTGCATGTTAGTACAAACTCCAAAAATATTCAAAAAATAAATTTCCATTTCCATTTCAATTATGCGCTTCTTCTGCACCTCTCTCTCTCTCACGCACACAACACACAGCGAAGACGAAGAAGACGTCACAGAGCAGACAGACGGGGACACTCTCTATGCTTAAACCACAACCTTCCCCATAAACGACGTCGTCACCCCCTCTTCGTAAGAACTAATCCAAATCCCCCCGATCCCTCTCTTTGCTTTGCTTTCAATTCACACTTTTCGATTGCCGGAGTAAAGAATTTGGTGCTGTTTGCTCGATTTCCCTTGAAGAATCTCATCTCCAGCAGGTCCTAATCTGGGTTTGCTGGAATTTGTCCAAAGTTTCGGTTTCTAGGGTTTTTGATTGTGAGTTGAAGTTGAAGTTGTTAGGGTTTGTGAATCTGGTGTTTTAAGTGATACCCAACTAGGTGGAGGTTAATTTTAGTCTCTGTGTTCTTGTTTTAATCTGGAAGTGGATGATGGTAGAGAGTGTTTGATAATGGTGAGACTATTGGGATTGACTCGGGGAGAATCCGATGAGTCACCTAGAGAGATCTCGAGGACGAATTTACTTAGCGAAAGTGGGGGCGAGAGCGGTTGGTTGATACGGTTTTTCGATTCTGCTTTCTTTTGTGAGTGGATTGCTGTTAGTTATTTGTATAAGCATGATCACCCGGGCGTTAGGGACTATTTGTGTAATCGAATGTACACTTTGCCCCTTACGGGAATCGAGAGTTACTTGTTTCAGATATGTTACATGCTGGTTCACAAGCCCAGCCCGTCCCTTGACAAGTTTGTTATTGATATATGCTCCAAGTCCCTCCAGATAGCGTTGAAGGTCCACTGGTTTTTGATGGCTGAGCTTGAGGATTCTGATGATAATGAGGGCATTAGTAGGATACAAGAGAAATGTCAGATTGCAGCTACGCTGATGGGTGAGTGGCCGCCTTTGGTTCGACCCCATAATGAGTCCTCCAGCCTCTTGGGCAAGAATCCAGTCCTTACCAGATTGTTGTCGTCAAAACAACGGTTGCTGTCGTTGACGACATCCCCTCCTGGCCAGAAGTCTCTTTCCTTCTCACCTACTAGTGGAAACTCTTTGGTGGATGATGGTACTAGTAAGGGGTCATCGGATGATAATAAGATTTTTAAGAAATTTATTCCTAGTCCAAAGGTACGAGATGCTTTGCTGTTTAGAAAATCTGTAGATAAAGATGACGATGAACCCGACAAGGAAGGTTTCTTCAAGAGGCTCTTAAGGGATAGCAAGGATGAGGATGTTAGGAAATCAGTAGATAGAGATGACGAGGAAAAGGAGAAGGATGGGTTCTTTCGGAGGCTTTTGAAGGATAATAAGGGAGATGATGATGATCTAACATCAAGCTCAGAGAAGTTTTTTAAAAGGATATTTCGTGATAGTAAAGTTGATTCGGAGGAAAAAGATCTTTCAAAATCTGTAGAAGATGATGATAAAGAAGGATTTTTCAAAAAGCTTTTCAGAGATAAATCTGAAGAAAGGAAGGATGGCGATAGAAATGAAGACGAAGAGAAAATGAATAAGTCTGCCGAAGATGATGAAAAAGAAGGCTTCTTTAAAAAGTTTTTTAAAGAAAAATTTGAGGAAAAGAAAGATGGAAATGGAGGTACTGATGTTGAATATAAGGGGCAAACTAATGGGGGAGATGATGAGTCTTCAGATTTTTCGTTGTTCCGTAGATTGTTTCGCTTGCATCCCGAAGATGCCAAGCCTGCTGCAGGCCATGAAAATAACAGCAATGTCAGCTTGCTAGAAAGCAGTCCGGGTACAGAAAAGTTTTTCCGCAAGTTGTTCAAGGATCGAGATCGTTCGGTGGAAGACTCCGAGCTTTTTGGTTCAAAAAAGAACAAAGAGGTCAGTAAAATATATCTGCGCAGATTTTAGTAAGAACGTGAGAACTTGGCTTAAAGGGTAAATTTAGCTTTATATCCATGAGAATATCACATTGTTTAGAATCAACCCTTACATAATCTTCAAAAATTTTAATACATTGATATGATATTTAATTTTTATAGTATCCACTTGATATAAAGTTCGAGTTGCTATCGTTTTGACGTTTATTATTTGTGTAAGATCTTGTTCTTTACCAATTTAACTTGTTGCATAGAGTTTTTCTGATATTTACTTGCTGACATAGATTTGAGTTGCTATCACGGAGCCATTTATAATTGAATGATAATTATATTTTCTACCTATTTAGCTCATTGTCACTTGTAGGTTCTAGCGCTTGTTTAATTGTAAGTATTTTTTTGCTGATGGTTATTACATATAACTATATCGATTAGTTTTCTTTTTCATTGGATTGGTGCATTTGAGTTATATCTGCAATTATTGATATTTGATAAGCTGTGGCCTTGAGTCATACTCAGAATATCTGTAGCTTGATTATCTCTAAAGCTGCTATAAACAAATTCATTTGTACATAGATGGCAAACACATAATTGTTGGCTGAGAAGCCCTGAAAGTCACTTTGTCACCAAACATGTAAGTAGCACGAGTCCAACATTAATACAGAACTACCACACAGATTCCAAGTTGCACTACAAAACAACCAACTTCTGAAAAGCCGTTTCATTTAAAAACTATACCAGATAAGACCTTGATCTGTAATCCATATCTCATTTGAATTTAGTAAATCTTTTGTACAGTAGTTTCTTTGCAGGGTCTTTTTCTGTACGTGCAGTCTTGCATAGGCATCAGAACTTTGTTGTTATCAATTTTGACGACTGCTATAAAATTATTTTAGTAGGTCCTGCAATAATTATTAAACTCTTCAAGAAAAAACCAGAATTTTGTCAGCTAGAAAGGCTGTGTTTGATAGTTAGTTAATCTAGTAGGATTTTAGCTTAGGGGGTATTGTGTCTGGATTGTAGTAATAAAGTGTATCTGGTTTTAATTACCCCGTAGACTTCCGTGGATTTTGTCATTTATGTATTATATCATCTAAGAGATCTTGTGGAGTTTTTTTGATAACTGATTTTCGTACCTAGTGGAGCACTGTTTAATTACGTGTATTCAGTTTTCTTAAAAATAAATGAATAAAGACAATAGAAACTAGGCTCATTTTCTATGGGGGCCTCACAGTTGAGCTGAGTTTAGATCATTTAGGTTGCTATCCGTTAGTGACTGTTAGATTTTTAGTGGCAAAAAATACTTAAAAAAAGGTTTCTCGGCAAAATGTGCACTTATACTCATCAGCGTTATTACCTTCCTTAAATGAACACATAGGCATGTTGTATATATATATGTTTATATGTATATATATAAAGAATGGAGTACAAAGAAGGCGGACAAGAGATCCACCAAAGTTACAACAACCAAAAAGGCAAAAAACAAAGATAGAACACTAAAGAACAAGAAAGCTAAGTTAGAGCTGCTCAGCTAAGGACAGTCCTCGAAAGGCTCCCAAGCTTAGCTTTGAAAGTTCAGCCCAAAAAGAAATCCCATCCCAAGGAAGATAAGAAGGCAATACAACATCTGAAGATGTTAGAATTGTGCTCAATCCAAATATTCTAGAGTAAACTGAATACAACGCACCCCAAGAAAATCTAGCATCCTTTGCATAGCTAAAACCCAAATGGATGGAGAATAATCACATTACACTATAAACGCAAACCACAGTGTAATGGAGGAATACATCATCATAGGCTCGCTCCTCATAGAATACACACGTCCTGGGATAAAGTCTTATTTTCTTGTCACACTTGTCTCCGGTCATTGGTATTCCGTATTCGATCTATCGAGAACCACTTACAAAAAAAAGACTTTATACTTGAAAAGAGAACCTTCGACTTCTGAATGGGATTATAAAGAGGAAAATTGATTTGCGCTTGAGGACGTAGGAGAAGCTTCATGAAAAATTTAATTGAGGACAAGCTGAAAGCCACAATCGACGGTCAAGGCGATAAGTAAATTTGTAGCAGCAATAGATTCTTTGTGTTTCAAGTTTCTTGTGAGATGAAGATTTCTATAGTAATTACCCCCTCTCTAACCAGAAAAGTAGAAATAGGAGGATTGTTAGCATCTAGGAGTATTAGCATGTGAAAGGCAAAAGAGGTATTATGCCTTTAAAAGGAACTTTCCCGATTTAAAGATCATTAAAAAATGGGATCCTATCCTTGGTTCCAGCCACATACCGAATATGAAGTCAAAAGAGATGATGTTAATTACTTATAAAAGACATGCTTACATATTTGAGGGATACCAAACTTGCTTTGAGTAACTTTGTGTGCGAGAGAATGAGGCGCTAAAGGAAAATGCAAGAACCATTTGCTAATTATGAAAATGTATAGATTGTGCCTATCGAATTCCGAAACCCTTAAACCCCTTCCTCCTTTGGGCATTCACACAACATTCCAAGCCACTTAATGATCCTTTGTAAAATGCCCGAACTTGCACCACCCAAAGTGATGCATGATCTCCGTCGAAAATTACGCATTATTCCAACTGCCTTAGTGACAACCTATCCCAAAAGCTAGCACTCAAAGGATTCTCCCTTAAAAGAAGCCCAAGATAAAGGAAAGGATATTGCTTCACGAAACCGCCTAGAGGTTAGCGTAAGAATTCAAAACCAAGCTATGCTTATTTATATCGGCCAAACAATAATTTGAGAAATTAATTTTCAATTCAATGACCTCTAAGCTTAAAGAATGGTAAGAACATTATTAAAGCTACTCTCCTGTTTGTCTACGAACAAAAAAGTGCATCAACATAGCTAAAGGTAAGATACGTTGTACCAATTGTTTCTTCATTGTAAGGTCACTAGGTTTTTGTGGAACAACTTGTTTGAGATGGTAGATGAAGCTTGGATTAGTCCTAGTTCAATTTATGAGTTCCTTCTTATCCACTTTAGAGGCGTTGGTAAGATTAGTGATGCGACTCTGGATTGTCATTCCCAGGTATTTGCGACGTTATGGTGTATCTGGAATGAATGTAATTCAATAACTTTTTGAGATCAGGAGTTGTTATGTTCTTTGGTGTGGGACAAAGTGGTTTTTATGGCTTTGATGTGGTCCTCAGCTAGAGGAGCATTCAGAGGTGTCCCAGTAATGCATATGGAGTGGGATCGGCAATCTTTGCTACATTAGCTTGCTGTATTCAGTCCTTACGCATATTGATTTAGCTCCTCTTCTTCCCTGCTTGTTTCTTGTTCCGATGTTTCATCGTTTGTATTTTCTTTTGTATCTTCTTCTTTACTTAATAGTTTCTTCTTTTTTCTATCAAAAAATACTATCATTCCATCGCGACCAACCAAATACCCCACTAAAGAGACCCCTTTCTCAACTCCTTGACGAAAGTCTACCGAGGACATCCGCCACCAAGGTGAACAGAAAAAGAGATAGGGGATTGCCTTGATGAGAACCCCTGGAGGCTTTAAACACTCCTTAGTTTCCCATTCACCATCAAGGAAAACAAAGTGAAAGACAGCCGGTAATCCTTCTATGCCTCTTAGGACCAAAACATTTCCTCCCCATATCCATATAAAGAAACCCGAGCATGTTCATCTTTGAAGTCCATTGCAGTCTTTATAGATCTACATGGGTCTTGTTATCTCCAGGATAGTTTTGCGAATTATATATTTCTCCAGCAAGCTTCTATAGTTGTGAATGTAACAGCTTTAACTCTCTCTCTCTCTTGCCGAGTACTCTGGCTATGCATTGGTTTGTATTAAGCTATGTTTCTTCTTGCAGAAACGTCCTGGTTCACCAAAGCAAAGAAATGAAAATTCAAATGCCAAACCTCCACTGCCAAATGTTTCTGCCTCACAATTTCGAAAAGGGACGTATCACGAGTCTCTTGACTTTGTACATTCATTGTGTGAGACATCATATGGCTTAGTAGATGTATTTCCAGTTGAAGATCGGAAAAGCGCTCTATGTGAGGTTGTACTTGTTTTTGTTTATCCCACCCCCCTCCTTTCTTATTCTGATTGTATTTTTCTAGTTTTTGTGAACAAAATACATCTCTTTCTAAGTTTGTGATATGTGTTTGTAGTCACTCACCGAGATTAATGGACATGTTGCAGCAGCTCAAAGTAGTGGTGGTCTCTCTCTCTCTCTCTCTCTCTCTCTCTCTCCACTCGTTATATATACCATTGCATTGTGTGTGTGTGTATGATAATATAAGAGGGTTCTGCTTTTCACTCAATTGCTACATCACATTCGTATTTCACATCAATTATGCATGTCATAGATGAAATTAATGTTACTTGTGTATAGATTATAAAGATGGATGTATGGATTGTAAGCTTACCACATATGCTTGTTGATATGGTGCAGCTATCACATGGATATTAGTAATGGTAATCCACTTATTGAATTGAAAACATGCAAACTATGTAAACCTTTAATTGATGGGTATAAATGACATAAATGGCACATGCCGATTAGTCGCGCGAGCCGATAATAACTCAACTTCTGGTGTGTACTTGCATGAGCTGATAATGACAAAACCTTGCTGTGTACTTCATTTTTTTTTTAAAGGTTGGAGGGGTCCGAGGGGATATTGGCCTAACACCAACCTTAATATTTTTTATTTAGTAGAGCTTACAATGTAGTAGAGATGGCTTAAAGCCCAAAGCAACAAGCAGGGCTTGAAGCCCAAAGCAAGTGGAGGAAGAGGCCTTCAACAAGATAATAGTTCTCCCTTGTCCCTGATGGGACTTGAACCCCTGACCTCCCCTTAGGGAAGTGTAAGGAATACCGCATGAGCTAAAGCTCTTTGATTTTGGTGTGTACTTGCTGTTTGTGATGGGACAAGATATGTGGCATTCATGTTTTTAACTTTGTGTTACTCCCTTGAATTTGCAGGGTTAAGCCTCAAATTCATCACAACTGTTCCATTGCAGTACATATTTATGGTGTGTCTTTTGATGATTTCCTTTGTTATGTTGTTGACAGACTTGAGTATGTCCAGAAAAATGAAAAACACCTAAAAAAATTGGAGAGAAATAATCCTAGGTTTTTTGACCCTTACCCCCACTTTAGGTAGACTAGGTTTTATTTGACTATATTTTTCTTCATATAAAGAAAAATTAATGTGGCAGTAGATAGTGTAATCACACAAAATTCGATTTGCATTACCGGAAAAATTAAGAATTTGCAAACTGGTCTTTCTTATTGTAGATGCAAATGGTCATGGGAGCAGGTGTCACGGACTTAGAGTTTCAAACCTGACTCGATTAATCTTATCAGCAAACTTTCTCCATTCTCCTGGCTAACTACGCAAGAGTCAACCTTCAAGCTATGTGATGTTGCCACAAAAGTAGAATATAGACTTGATACTGGATAATTCAAGTCAATATAATTTATGACGAATAATCACTACTCTATTTGCAGTCTCCTCCTTCCTCAATTCGTAAGCTTCTAGAAAGTTTCATACAAATATCTGAGATCTCTTCGTTTCTTAACTATTCTAATATATTCTAGAATACTCCATCACCTGCTATTATTTGCGAGAGACTTCTATCAAGTTCTAGAAAATTCCTAGTACTCTAGGATATACTAGAGGACTCGGCCTCTTTATGACCTTGGCTTATGTTCTCGGCCCAAGTATCTTCTCTCCTGGTTTTGAGCCTTCGTCCCTTCACACAAACTCAATGACATCAAGCAACTTAGCCCTGCTTGCTCCACCTAGCATAAACATGCGCCTAGATATGGCATGCTTGCACCAACTTCCCTATTATTTTGATATTAACATGCTGACTGCCTTGCTCCTTATCCCTCCTCATGTGGCTACTGCTCGACTCTATCTCCTTGCTCTCGATCATTGAACCCAACATCTACATTGTAAACTCACATGTCTTCTTCTTGTTGTTGGATGCGTTGATCTTCTCTTTGCCATCATTCTTGATTATGACATGCTGAGTGTGTTTGCTCTTGAATGTTCCCCTTTCGCTTTAGCCGTCTCAAACTGAAGATGGCCTAGTGTTCCACACTCTCGGGGTAGAATTGGCTCTTCGCTCCTTCTTGAACTCCTGCCATGGATCCTTCGTGCACTGTGATTCGAGAATTGCCTTCTCTACTCTCTAGAACAAGGCCACGATGTATGTGAGTTACATCACACATGTCTTAATTTACTCATCTTCCTTGTCGATATGCGGTGCATCTCGATGGCGCCCGTCCCAGGAGTAGCTGTCAGTTTCTCGTCTATCCTTTTGCTCGATTATTTTCTTTTGGCTATGCACCTTCTTCGTCTCCTTCAACATGGCTCTTGTCCACCTGTATAGGCGGCCTTTGTCAAGTCTCTACGACATGCTGCAAGTTCTTTCTTCAACTCAGCTACTTGGTTGACAAGGTCCCTTCGTCTTTCTACCTTATGGCCCGTTGCAATTTGGATTTTGTCTAAGATCAAGCCATCTTGTCCTTTGATGGCATCATCATCCTTGCCTTGAAGCTTCGCTAGTCTGTCGGTGATCATCATCCCATCTTCATCTTCTTTAATACTTTTGCGAACCAGGTTGAGCTTGCGTTCCATCTTGTCAACCCTTGCCTCGACCGCGGCTGAGCTCTTCCCCCAAGTTTGTAATGACCTTGTCAATTGCACCTTGCCAATCCTTCAATGGGGCCATCTCGTCCCAAACACGAATCAACTTCCCTCTCTTACTAACCGTCACAAGCTTAAGAGTTTCAATCCTAACTCTAGCCAAATCCATGCTGCATCAAGCCAGGTCTGTTAGCCTTAGTCAGCTTTCTCCATTCTTCCCATCTAACTATGCACGTTCTAGTTCTACCCTTCTAGATATGTGATGTTCCGCCTGGCAAGACAACTCACACAATAGAAGGTCACAAAGTTGGAAGGATAGATACGCCTAATTCTTAAGAACTCAAGTGTTTATTACTTGACATAAGAGATGATTTGTTACGAATGATCCTACCCTATTTATAGGGTACCAGATCCTTGATTTGCGAACTTTAGAAAGTTCTGTTCAAATGTCTAAAGTATTCTTCGCATCTTAATTATTCCAATCTATGCTAGAGTATTCCATCAGCTACAATATTCCATTATCTTATACTATTCACCGATCAACTTTTATTAAGTTCTAGAACATTCTAGAGTATTCTAGGACATGTAAATGACATTAGGGCACTAAAATATTCTCTCAGGACATACTAGAGATCTCCGATACACTAAAATATTCAGGACCATTATTGCATGAATGCTTCATGCAATTTTGACCCATTTGACTCGTTTGGCTGATCAAAACTTGTAGTAACCCTTCGAGAATAGTGTGAGGTGTGACACAAGGCTTCTTATCAGCTGTCAAGTACTGCATAACTCAACTCAGCCTTAAATCCCAATTATTTTGGGATCGGCTCAAGTACTGCATAACCATTTTGTATTTATATAAACATTCAACTCATGTTCATTGAGGCTCTGAATTGCTCTTCTTTAGTTTTAAGATCAGATTTGAGCTCTTCATTTTTTATTTAAAGTCGTTCATTGCATTATCTAGTTAAGAATCTCATTCTCGTTCTTTTTGATTAAATTGTAGGAGTATCCTTTCCTATGGGAAAGGGAATGTATCGCGTGGTTCACATCCCTGAAGAGGAAGCTGTTCTTTTGAATTCTAGAGAAAAGGCCCCTTATCTAATATGCGTTGAAGTTTTGAAAAGTGAAGCCCCAAGGTAATTAGGAATACTTGATATTGTTGTTAAAGTATTCTGAATATTCCCTTTCTAAGTCGGTACTGTTTGTTATTCAATAGCACTACAAAGGATGCATCCAATTCTCAGAAACTTTCTAAAGGCGGAATTCCATTGGCGAATGGAGATGCTATATTGCAAAAGCCTCCTCCTTGGGCTTATCCTTTGTGGACGGGGCAGGATATGTACCACTCTGGTTCAGACAGGATGTCGAGATCTACTTCTCAAGCAATTGACCAGGCAATGTCTCAGCTTTGGGAATCGAAAGCAAAGTTTGTTCGTGTGAGTCTTTCAGTGGAGAACCCATTGCCTTGCCACTCAAAGCAATTTGAAGTATCCAATTTAAACTCTGGCATTCATTGTTGTCAAGGCAGACAATTTACGAGTGACACATGTAGAGCGCAAGATGGTAACGATTTGCAGTGGGTGAGAGTTGTCTTGACAGCAGATCCTGGTGTCCGCATGGATGACATAGAAGATCAGGAACTACCACGTCGGAAGGAACACCGTCGTGTGCCAAGTACAATAGCTTTTGAGGAAGTAAAGGTGGGTCCTGTATATTAGATTTTACTTGTTCTTGCTCTATTCTATTAGAAGCTTCGATGCAGCTATGAAATTGTAACTCAACTTTCAAGTGTGAATATCTTATCCTTGTATATGGTTTGCACTCCCTTGACATTCCTTAATACATGTTTACTTACCAAAAATAATATTAAAAAAAAAAATCACCCCAAGATTCTCTGTGTGTGTTTGGATGGGTGATTTATTGATTTGGTTTTTGGGTTTTTGTAATGATTATAGTAAAAAGTAAGAGAGAGATAGAGAGAAAAAGTGTGGGACCAATGAGAGAGAAAAATTAAAAATCAGAAAATCTGGGTGAAAATCACCCGGGAGAACGCAACCTCTGATATTTTTATAGTCATATGTTAGCACACATAAGGAAGAGTAATTCGCCCCATGTCAAAGCCCTTTTTTCTCTACTGCCACTACACAATCCTTGATCTCAGGAAATTAGTTGTTCAAATAATTTTGAAGATACCTCATCTTTATTGATGTTAGCATTAGAGATTTTGCTACACAATTGGGAGATCCTTAATTTGTGATCGTCTACTGTCACAAGGCAACCCTAAGAGTATGATCACTTGTTTGATTTATTTTAATTTTAGTTAGTACTGTGGTTTAAGAGTTATAGCTGATGTGGCCTTTATGATGACCTAGTCTTGAACTGTATTTGAATGGCGGTAAAGGTTTCCGTTGAGTGTTGTTGTTGAGTTCCTGGTTTACAACTTATAGATGATGCTATATTATGAATGCTGTTTCATTTAATTGTTGAGAAATGTTTGTGATCTGCTAAATTTTATATAATTACTTAGTTAATAAATTGAAATACATGCTACCCTTATTCCCTCACAATTATTATCATTTCTAAATGCAGAATATTTAAGTTCAGATAATACTTAATAATCGTAAATAATTGTTAGAAGTTATACTATTGGTTTACTCCCTTGGTCCCGCTTGAAGAGGGACACTTTGACTATACACGCAAATTAAGAAAGGGATTGAAATGTAATTTTAAATGCTCATTAACATGAGGCCAACATTTATCCGTTTGCAAGGGGGTAATTTAGCGTGGAATGGCTCAATAGAAAAACGTCTTTCGTCAATTCAATTACCCAAAAGAAAAGTGTCCCTCTGGGAGGAGGTAGTAGAAATGTAGAATTAGTATTTGTAATAACAACATATTGTTGTACTATTTAATTTGTTTTTATTTAACGTAACACCAAACTTCTCTTTTCAAATAATTGAGCGATATTGGTAGAATTTGTGTTGTCTAATTTTCCTAGTAGTAATGGAAGGAAATTCAAATGGACATAAGTGACGTGTTGAGAACTGAAAGTTAATTTTTATCAAAGACAATTATTCAATAAATTGGTCAACTATCACCGTCTTTGTTAGTTGTTTCTTTTCCCATCAAGTATATGCCATCTACTTTGACTTGAAGGAAGACAAAAATCTTGGATCTGTCTCAGGCATTCAGTCAGTAAGTGTTGACCCATCAGTGATGCATATATTCTTAGCGTTCATGTTTGTATGAATTTGATAGTGTTCCGTCAGTGTTCATGCTATGTAGCCTTCCTCCATCTATGCTTGAGATAGAACTTCAGCGCGTAGTGTTCCTTCTGAACACTAGAGGATTTTAGAACAATCTCTCTCTCTCTCTCTCTCTCTCTCTCTCTCTCTCTCTCTCTCTCCATCCACCCCTTTATGCTACTTATTGTGTATAGGCTTCCCTCTTCCTCACTCTTATGGATCTAATCAGGAACTAGTTTCGATCCTTTTCACTCTAGTTGTTTCAGAATCGGGAAATGGAAGGGCTGCTAGCCTGCTACAATATCATCCGAAACTGCCATTCGCCTTTTGGGCTTGTAAATAGCTTCTAAATTGCATCACATTAGCTGACATATCCTTATCTATTCTTTTCCGCGTTATGTTTATAACCCCTTTATTTGAATTAAATAAGCACCTTCATTTTGTTTTATGAGTGTGAGAATCTTCTCCCCCCTCTCTCCCATTGCCTTTGGAGTTATGAAGTTGAGAAACTACTTTTCGCCTCTTTCTATCCAAGTCTTTGTCACTCTCACAAAATAGTTGATTAACTTGATTTGACACCTTTCTTCTTATTAAGAGCTGCTGCTCTCAATTTTGGCACAGCTTTCAGCCAAAAAAAAAAAAAATGTAAAAGAAAACCAAGAAGAAAAAACTGGTGTTTTAGAGATTATTATTATTATTATTATTTATATTTATTTTACTCGCAATATCTTTTGGGCAATTTAACTTGGAGGAGCTTTTTAGAAAGATTCGCATGCAAGGAAAACCTTCTTTTTATTTTTATTTTCTAAACTATCAATATAAGATTCTTACCCTGAGTGGAATAGGGTAGCTTCTTTGCTCTTTGAAGTAGTTATTATGGGTCCACTTACATTTTACCTTGTTGCTAGGAACAATCTATGATGCTTGTTTAGGGGCATTAGCTGATAACATATTGTAGCCATTTTGCTTTGCGAATGGATCGTGCTTGTGGCTTTTATAATTTTAAAATCTGTGAAAAAGTTGGCTCGCCTCATCTCTTGCACTGTATTTGCAAAATTACATTTAATATTGCTTGTTTTTACAGGCTGCTGCATTAAAAGGAGAAGCACCTCCTGGACTCCCCTTAAAAGGGGCTGGTCAGGATTCTTCGGATGCACAGCCAAAGGTGAGTGCCTGGTAAAAAGTGAACCTACATCATTTTATTAATTGGGCAAGTGTTGTCTCTGAGAAGAATAATACTTGTTACAGGATGCAGATGGTGGCACTCCCAAGGCAAGTGATGCATTATCCGGTGAACTTTGGGTGGTAAAGAAAGATAGAATACGTCAAGCATCTGTGTATGGAAAACTTCCTGGCTGGGATCTACGCTCGGTTAGTACTGCTTTTATTATTTCCTTGTCACTTTCAGAACATTTTTTTCTAGGAAGTTTCATAATGTTAGCGGAGAAGTTGATTTGGAAAATTATTCTGTGTTGATTCGTTCCTTAAATTTGTCGATAGAAATGCTTATTCAAAAAAATGAGAATTGAATATCACTGTATATTCATGGCCAATAACTGATTCCATTTATGCTGAGAGCTTTGATTTATTTTCCTGATGTCTACTTTTTTGGTTAGTTTTTTCTGTAAATGTGTGTAAACTTGAATGGACTATCAAGTTTTATGTCCTGCAAGTTGCAATTAATTATCAACAACTGATATACTTAAATACTTTGCTCTATACTTTAATCGCTAATTCAGTCTGCATCATATACATTTAGATATTTTAGCTGGTACAGCAGATCTTGGATTATAAGTAATGTTACATTACATGGTTATGGTTTGAATACCAATGATTGGAGGCAGCAGAGACATCCTAATAAAGTTTATCCCTGGATGTGTGTTTTGTCACTTTTGTGCATGGTGAGTAGCGCGTCCCGTGAGCACTTATTCTTGCATTGTCCTTTGTCTTGGCGCATTTTGAGTATGCTGTTTGCTATTGAGGGGAGAATCCTGTACCATCCCTCGAACGATTCAGGAAGTGTGCTTGATTCGGCATCAGTGTTCTGGTCGTGGTGAATGCTCCAATTTTATGGGGTTGCACAGTGTTTAGCCTGTTATGGAACATTTGGACGGAGAGGAATTCTCGGATATTTACAGGTCAGGTGTTGTCTCTCTCCCTTTTGTGGGAAAGGGTAGCCTATGAGGCTTCACTTTGGACGAGGAGTTTGGGGGATTTCCAGGGCATGTGTTTACTCTTTAGTAGATTTAGCTAGGGACTTGAAAGCTACTATCAGCTGGATTTAGCTTTTGTTCCTTTTAGTTCTATTCAGTTTTTTTTTCCTTTTCTTTTGGGCCTTATAGGCTCTTGGCAGATATCTTGTCCGCCTTCTTTATATTGTCACTCTTTTCTTTTCTAATAAAATTCTTCTTTTATATAATTAAAATAAAATTACATAGGTCATGGATTTGATCTACACAAGCAACCGGTCATGGCTTTGCCTGGTTTGACATGGGGAGTTGATAGTTTTGTCCTTATCCGTGAGTCCATTTTGTCACTGATGTGGAATGAGTTTCCCGCTGGTAATTAAAAAAACAAAAGAAAATATGCATGAGTTGATCTCTTGAACTTGCAGAAGAAGAGGTATCTTGGCGTCCAGCCGAGTTCCAGCAATTATTTGAAAAAGAAAGCACTTGATTTTTTATTCGTTTAATTGGAGCTATTTAATTTTTGATGCCATGGTCTATTGATGAAACTGAAAAGGGAAAAGAAACTTTTAGCACAGGCTAGACACTGTCGATTTGAAAACAGCAAAAAGCTGTTGCGGAAAACTGGAATGACCCCCGCTTCGTTCTGTGTGCTTCCTCTGTCCCAATATAGTAGTGTCCTTACTGGGCTCCATCTGAAGAGTCTGCATATCAAAATCCAGCTTACAGTCTCTCCCTGAAATTTGTCACTAACCCTTGTGCATTAGTGACCAGTTAGGATGCTGATGAGGAGATTGCTGACCTCTTTTTAGAAAACAATATTATTTTTTGTAATATAATGGGGAACGAAATGGATTGTAGTAGGGGGAACAAATGACTTAAAGTTGACATCCGTCAAAGCAAAGTAAAAAAAAAAGTAAAAGCTAAATGATAATTGTAATGCCACAAAATTTTCCTTCACGATGCTGAAATAGAAGCCAAAAATACTAGTCTATCCCACAAAAGAGTTCATGCTAACTCCCGATTCTTGTAGAGTTTGAACCTCTTTAGTCCAAATGCACCAAAAAACAGCAATCACCCCACACTCATCTCCTGTAAGACTACTACATGGTCTGGAAAGGAAGAGATATAACTGGGTAACCAAACATCTGCAGCCAATGCCAAAAGTTTTTTCTCATGAGATTCTGACGAGCTTTTACATACCATTCACCTTGGGAAGTCACCCTATATGTCTACACAATTGCATTAAGTTATTATTATAGAGCTTGTTGAGAACCAATGACCAATTGCACACGATAAAGAGGAAAGGAAACATGAGATTTGGAGTTATGGATGTTTGAAGTGCTTTGGTGCGTCTGGATCTAATTTAAGGCTGAAATGCTTTTCAGAAACTTTGTTCTTTAAAATATTTCTGGGTCATATGGTATATTCTGCTCTCTCGAGCACAGTCAGTAAGACATTTCATGGGATATATGTTGGATAAATTGTGGCATTTTGATGCAGTAAATTTTGTTTCTATATCATATTTTGAGTTATTGTTTTTCTTGTCCAATGCAGTTTTAGGTTGACATCTTTTAATCTGCCATATCTTTTTCCTTAGTACTCCGAGTGTCCTTTCCAATTTTCAAGGAAAATGAGGAAGTGCGTCACTTAAAGACATTATTAGTACCACATGTATATAATCATCCTTAGTGGTATCACTCTAGCATTTCAAGTGGAGAGTGAAACATTTAGAGTGAAAAAGTTGAATTTAGTAACTTGACTAGAAATGGACACTCATATTGGGAGCATCGCCCCTCCCGCTCTTTATAAAGTGCACACACATTTTGAGATGGATGGAGTTGTAAAAAATCATTTCTTTCTTCTGAAAGTTACTAATGCACAATAGTATTAGTAGGCATTATAAGGTAGTCAAAATCGCGACTTTATTCGTAGAATTGCACGATTTTACAATTGCAGGTAAGGATTCCTTGCAAAATTGAAGCAAAATCGTACGCGGGATGAAATTGCTAGAATCGGAGGTGGAATCGTACATAATCGGTAGGATCCTGCGATTCTGTGTAATTTTACCGATTTCAACGGGTGAGGGCCTAGGCGTTCCTAGGGCTGAGATGTGAGCCTTGGACAGCTGCGCCTAGGCGCAAGGTGCATGTGTTGACCACTCTTGACCTAATTTTAGCTCTAAATCGGCCAAAGCAGCAGGAAAATAAGCGATGGAGGAAGAGAGAGAGAAGGAAGGAGAATATCACCCGAGTTGGAGCAGGCTGCCTTGTAGCAGAAGAGCCGCTGAACAGTCATCGAGAAAGAAACGAGAGGAGGCGGCGGTGTACACGTACCGAAGAGAGTTAGGGCACCGCAAACATATACTTAGTTAGAGGATTAAACAATTTTTAGAAATTACACCCTTGATCATTTTTTACTTTATCAATTATGTCATTTTACTTTTAAATATTGCATTTTAATCTTTTTATTTTTAAAATGTCATTTACCAAGTCTTTTTGCTTCAACTAATAAAACTGATCAACTTTACATGTTACCCCCTTGGGATATATTTTTGTTATTATGACTTAATTATGGTTAGACATATTTTATTTAGGTTGAGAATGTTATGTTTGTTTATTTTTATCAATGTTATAACTTAATTATGTTTTTATATTTAAGTTGGTATTTATATTATGTGTCATAATATTTAATTTTAGGAATTCGTAAAATCTTACGATTTTACAGTTCGATTTTACGATTCCGATCTTACCCCCCCTCTCCGATCTTACTTAAGATCCCGATTTTGACTACCTTAATTTATATAACTCACAGCTTGGAGTACTCTTAGGTTTTAACATTTCTAAGATAGTTGCTTTAGTTATCTGCTACACTTCACAATTTGCATGATAATTCAGGTCACTTTCATTTGTTGTGGTACAGTAACCTTTTCTTTTGTTTGGGCTGGTTTTTCTTTAATGCTGATGTATACTTGCTAATGTTTATCTTCATCAGCTTAGCTTTTTCTTTCTGTTAAACTAAATCGTACTTTGCTTTTAATGTAGGTTATTGTTAAGAGTGGTGATGATTGTAGGCAGGAGCATCTGGCAGTACAACTTATCTCTCATTTTTACGGTGAGGGCATTATTAGGTGATTTTTTGGGTCTACATGATAGATGGCGGCATTGTACAGTGTAATGACGTAAAATCAACAACCAAACAGAGAAAGAAAATAAGCGGAGAGGCTATCGTCACTTTAGCTAAGAGTAGTGCTACAGTTCGTGTGTCATGTCTGATTGGTGAATTTGGTTGTTTTATTTATACCTATCACATTGCAGGATCATTTTTACGGTGAGTGCATTGTTAGGTGATTTTTTGGGTCTACATGATAGTTGGCGGCATTGTACAGTGTAATGATGTAAAATCAAATCAACCACCAAACAGAGAAAAAAAATAAGCGGAGAGGGAATTGTCACTTTAGCTTAAGAGTAGTGCTAGAGTTCATGTGTCATGTCTGATCGGTGAATTTGGTTGTTTTATTTATACCTATCATATTGCAGGATTATATCAATTGGGCAACCAAATATACCCACCCCATGAGGGATATTCAACAAATATTTACATTATTTGGTTATTAGAATTTTAAGGTCAAAGAAATAGTGCTTCCTCTCCCCCCCACTCCTCCTCTTCTTTTCTTCTTCTGTTCTTTTTTCCAAAAAGAAGTCTTGCACTGAACTTCATAATTGATGTAAACTGAACATCATTGGATCTGGAGTAACAATGAGAAGATGGTGGGTGTAAATTTCATTTCCACACCGTTGAGGATTCTTGTTTGATCCAATTAAGATTAAATATTTTTATTATTATAAAAATTTCAAGAATTTGGTCTCATGGCTACTATTTGAAATTGTACTGTTCCATTCCTGTAATTAACAAATCCTAGTTCTATTGCTGCCGCATTTATATCTAAGTTAATTACACATATACAACCAATTCAAAGCGCAGAGGAGCTGTCGCTATTTTGGCTAGCTTGTTGATTTGAACTGATTTTGTTGGCCATGTGGCATCTGTATTCAACTTGCTTCTTGTGGTATTCTGTATACTAATCTTACCTGAAAAAATAGAACTCATTTTGATCTCTATGTACCAGTTAAAAATCACAATAGACTTCCACTCGGAAGTTATTTTCAGTTGTCTCTCGAGATTTATCTCGATTTCATCAAATCCTGAACTCGTGCCTGTCTCTTATCTTCTAGAAGTTTCTTTTCACACGGCCCTTCAGGATATCTGGATTTCTTGAGATAAATCATGGGATTAATTATTATTTTGCTAGCTGTGCAAATACAAAGCACAGGGGCAAGCACCTATAAGTTTGTTTTTCTTCCAGGAATGATTTACTATTCATCTTTTCACAAACTATTTCTATTAAAGAGACCCAAAAATAGTAAGAAAGAAGATACCCTGCTCTCTGCTTCATGGGCAAGGGATTTTATATGACCCCTTTATTGGTGACTGTAACGTGGAACAATAGCTTATCTCATTTTAATTTGCTGAAATAACATTTTCTAAATGCCAGATATATTCCAGGAAGCTGGGCTCCCTCTCTGGCTGCGCCCGTATGAAGTCCTAGTTACTTCTTCCTACACAGCCCTGATTGAAACAATTCCTGATACGGTAATTTTGCACAACCATTTCTTGATGAACTTGAGATACAATTCGGGTTTGTACCCATGATTATATTTCTCCCTGATGTAGGCCTCACTTCATTCTATCAAAAGTAGATTTCCAAGTATTGGGAGCTTGCGCGACTTTTTCATTGCAAAATATCAAGAAAATTCTTCAAGTTTTAAACTTGCTCAGGTAAATGACGTTTTTAGGAAAATATCAAGAAAATTCTTCAAGTTTTAAACTTGCTCAGGTAAATGACGTTTTTAGGAACCACATCTCTGTATGCGCTCATGATTTGTTCCATGTTTCATTTACGTTCGTCTCTCGCTTCATATTCAGAGCACTTGCCAGTCTACCTTCTTTGTGACCACTATATTATTTCTCTTTCATAACTGTTGATAAGGGGGGAAGCGAGGGGAGCAGACTGGAATCATTTGCATTGCATCTTTTAATGAATGGGCTTGGAAGCATGACGTGTCAACTGCGTGCATGCTTTTCTAATTAATTCTCAACGTTTTCTCAAAAAGTTTTTGTTGTTCAATTATTTGCTAGAATATATTTCAGATCTAATAACTTCTTTACAGCTTAATAGTGAATGTAGAGTAGGCTTCATTAATAAGGTTAATTTGTTAGTTGAGGTTGGAAGTTTAACGTTTGGCTGATATGCTAATTTGTACCACAGCGAAATTGTCACCGGTTTCTTTTGGATTAAACACTTGGATGCAATTTAGCATGTAATCAATCATTGATCTTGGATTTGAGCATTCCTGATATCATGCTCATGGTTTTGAGTTAATCTTATCAGTTATCATTTTGTTGTAACTTGTACCCATTTTCCTGAATCCAGCGCAAGATCATATTTTGGTGTTTGCATGCACTGATGCGGGGTGGAATCACATGATAATGGCAGTAGAGTGCGATTTTCTGTTGCTGTTTTGTAATTGTGTAGAAGGGATTGACTGGTATTAATATTTTAGTTTTTTGACACAAGTAAAATTGATGTTGGGGTATCCAATTTTATATATTTGGACCCTATCATCAACTACAACGATTTGTCCTCTTAGGTTAGGATATTTATTCATCTTAATTTTATGTAATACTGATCCATGTTTCGACTAAAATAAAAAATTATTAAGTTAGTGTCTTTTAGGCATAGGAGTCTATGACTAATCTCTTGCAGAGTGCTTTCTTCTGTTCTGTTTCTTCTTCTTTGCTCAACTCTATCCTTTTGTGTGCTCATAAGACTAGTCAGAATACAAATACTAAATTTTCTACTCCATCGGTTCCAACATAACCGTCATGTTTCAATTGGCACACAGTTTTAGGGGAGCATTTGATTTTACAAATGAGTGGATACAATGGTTTAATTGTGTGTCCCAAGAAAATTAGTGGTCTTTTCTTGTAGCTTCAAAAAGGGAGAGTTTACAAATTGGACACTTTTTTTGAAACACTGCAAACAGGAACAGTGCCCTTTTTTTTTTTTGGGAGGGTGGTGGGGATATTTGTTTGTATTATGAACATGGAAACAGAACTCGATGGGACTTGGGGGAATTTCGAAGGACTTGTATTGGATCAGTTTATCAACCAGTTTCAGATGGACTCTCTGTGGTTACGTGCAAACATGTCAACCACGTATTTAATACCCATGCTTGTGCAGTTTCAGGTGTCATAGCCTTACACTTGTTTCGTTGTTCACCTGTTTGGTTGGGTAGACATTTTTGATTGGTGAGGTGGAGTTTGCGAAGTTGATATGATTCCGATACATTGAAAAGTACAATTGATGATGTGCTAAATCTGCAATTCGGTGTCTCGTATTTGTTACTTTTCTTCATTAAGTAAACTCTTGTTCACTTGTGGGGGATGATATCTCATAGTGTTCTTGGGAGGACTTGAAGTAAATAAGGGTGTGGAGGTAGTCTGATGTCAGTGAAAGTTGAGAGGGAAGGAGAAGGATTGGAAATTATCAAAGTGCACTCACGAGTATAGAAGGAAACTTGAAGGAAACATGGTTACTTTCTTTCCTGTGCTCTTGAGATTGGAAGGAAAGGAAAGGTTTTTAAGTGGAAATGAAAAAGGGTTTTAATAGGGAAGGAATTTTGTTTTCTTATACAAGTATAGTTGTCTTTTACGATCTTTCACTTTATTGGTTATATGTTCTCCATGCATATGTGTTGGTTCAGGTTTTCTTGTAAGCCAACTAAATTTTGCTATCAGTTCTTCTGTTTTGCAATGAGACTGAAAATCTTTGAAAACTTTATGGAGTTAGCCCC
>JAOTQG010105802.1:0-10892 GCA_025631175.1 Iris virginica
GTTGGACCCGCATCACCTAACTCGCGGTTTGATCAGACGGTTTATGCGGTTTCTCACAGGTCCATTGAGGCCTCTATGAAGCTCAACAATCCTGTGTGAAGGAGGCCGGTGGAAGCCCGATCTATTTCGTAGCTATCCCCAGTCAAATAATTGGTTCGGTGTCTCGGGGGTTGTTCCCATTTTTTGAAGGGGAGAGAGAGATAGAGCAAGCTAGGGGTTCGAACAGTGAACAAAGACCCAACTTGTCCCAGAAGCATAAACCCTCACAAATCATAGGTTGTATCGAAACTTTCATCCCTTTTAATGCCCAGCTAAGGCAAGTAATGATTTTCTTTCTTTCGTAGAGGGAGGTTAAGGCCACCAAGAGAGACGGGCATCGCAACCAATCCAATTAATGGGCTCTCGTACCACTTCTCCAATCAATGCCCTAGCGGAAGAATTGCAATTTGCAAGAAGGAATCCTAGGTTAAGAAAAAAAATAAAAAAAGGAAGGTAAATAAGTTAAACCTGGTGGTGTTCCGGTGGATGTGGAAGGAGATAAAGGAAATAAAGGGTTGTGGGTATGGATGGAGATAAAGGTAAAAGTAAAAGGTAAATAAGCTAAACCTGGTGGCCAGTGAACTTCCCTCTCTCTCTCTCTATTGTTGCTGGAAGCTTGAAACGATCTGTGAAGTGAAAGTGAAAGGGAGTGGTGAGTGGTGCTGAAGCCTAAGTGAAAAATTAAAACCCTAGATCTTGAATAGAAAGAAAAAAATTATGAGGGCATGCGGGTACACCCGCATAAAATATTTCAAACCACTTACCCGCTCGCTTAAAACAACCAGCCAATATTCGTGCCGCCTAACATGCAAAACCATTTAACCACAAATTTTCGGGTTGCGCGGTGCGATTGAATGGATATTCAGAGGTAAAAAAAAAACTAACGTTTTAGGGAAAACTGGCTTCAATCCCGGAGAAATTGGACCTGCATAAATAACAGCCCTAAGGGAGAGCACGAAAAAAATGTGTGAAAAGTGTGTTTTTTCATTTGTACAATTCTATTATTTACTGCTCCTAGTGTTAATTTTATGAATAGAAGCCTAAGCTAATTTATACTATAACTATTCTATGATAAATTTTAAAACTCTAATTAACAAAATATTTTTTGATAAATAATTAATGATTATTTTTTTAATTTAAGGAGGGAATAAAGTTAATTTAATGGAATCACATTATTAAGAAAAAGGAAAAAGGAAAGAAGAAGAAGAACCGGGTTTACTACTTTTCATGATTGCGTAAAAGGTCGGATCCAAACACAGCATATTCTTCTTCCCCAAGCCTATTTCTTCTTCTTCTTCAACCTTTCCCCTTCAGTTTGATTCGAACGCCACCTCCGACCAATTCTCTCTCTCTCTCTCTCTCTCTCTCTCTACATTTTTTCCCCAGTTTTCAGCAGAAGCAAACATGCATTCGAATCACCTGCTCCTCGAGGAGCCTATCAGGATGGCTTCCATCCTCGAGCCTTCCAAAGCCGTAAGCCCCTCTCCTTCTCTTCATTCGATCTGTGTTTTTTTATTCCTCTGACTCGATTTTGATGTATAAATATGTTGTATTTTGACAGAATTTTTTCCCGGCAATGACTAAAATCGTGGGGACGCTTGGACCAAGGTCTCGATCCGTCGAGGTTATTTCCGGTTGCCTCAAAGCCGGCATGTCCGGTACGCTTCCCCAACTTTCCGTTAGTTACCAGCTGATTGAATTCATTTTTCTTTTGTATTATTAAATAAATTATTGTTGTGTGTGTGTGTGTGTGTGTGTTTAGTGGCTAGATTTGATTTTTCGTGGGGAACCGCGGAATCGCACCAGGAAACTCTGGAGAATTTGAAGGCTGCTGTTAAGAGCACCAAGAAACTCTGTGCTGTAAGTTTTCTTATTGATTCTTGCTCCCTAAGTATACTTGCCTAACCATTATTTAAAAAAACTTTGTCATCCTCAATTAGTATGTGTTTTGATATATTAGTGGGTTCATTAATTGTACAATTAAATTGGAGAGCTGAAGTTTGTTTGTGTAGAGAAATCCTAAAAAGCTCGAGCTGTCTTGTTTGGATTGTGAAGTAGATTGAACTTTCACGTTAGCTTAAGCAGATGGGAGCATTTAGTGCTTTTTTAGGTTCATAAGCTATGATTAGGTGTACGCTGTTTAGTTATATCTCACTTCAAGTGAAACTAGTTATCGTAGATTAATCTAGCTGTATGTTTTTTTAGTGTAAATTAACAAGTGGTCTGGGTTTTTGCTGGCGAAGTTTTGTTTTAGTTTGAGATGAAGCAATAGAGTGACTGTTTATTTTGTTTTTTTCCCTCAGGTTATGCTAGATACAGTGGGAGCTGAGATGCAGGTCGTCAACAAGAAAGAGACAGCTATTACGCTAAAGGCTGACGATTCTGTGATTCTCACACCTGATAATGGCCAGGAAGCTACTAACGAAGTACTGCCAATCAACTTCGCTGGATTATCCAAGGTCTGAATGCTCTCTCGCTCTCTCATCCTTATTCTTAGTTTTCGTATGTAGCCGTAAGCCATAGGCAGTTTATTTTAATGATATCTAGAGCATACATGGGTTTGATGCTTTTGAACTGCTTTAATTACTATGAGTACCGGGTATTAGTTTTGAGTGTCATGTCCATTATTCTCTCCCATATTTGTCTACTTGCTAGATTCTCACCTCGATTTTGTGAAGTATCACGTTATGCAAGTGGAACGTAATGAAGGGAGTAATAACCCAATTTTGCTCTTACATAGTTGCATTTACTTGTGGATGGTTGAAAGAGGCTCTTGTCCCTTAAGCAAGAGTTCTCCAGTTCAAGCGCTTCTGTAGGCAACAAATCATTTGGGAGAGGTCTCCGCGTAGGCGCCCGACATTTTATTTTTATTATTAAGTTTTTTTGGCGCCTGACATTACCTCGAGGGATTAGTCTTGGAATAGGCCCAAGGACACACCGGAAAACCAAAAAAATAAATAAAACTTTCTTAAGAAATTGTGTTTCTGATACATGGATACTGTTTCTCATCCTTCCACATGTGTGATTAGATTTTTACAACAATGTTGTGTGCGTCAATGTATTTCACTAATGCACATAATGTTGACTAATGAGGTCAAGCGGGCATGCTTCATACTTTGAATTTGTAGTTGTTGTATCTAAGGGAGGAGATTGAATAAATTTAATGAAAATTGCCCGAGCTTTGTCCTTAGTGGTATGCAGGCAGGTTCCCTATTTTATAAAAGATGTTAAGTTTCGTGTTTTATTTTATCTGAAGTATATTGGTTTTCTGGTATTGCAGGCTGTGAAGAAAGGGGACACCATTTTCATTGGTCAATACCTGTTTACTGGAAGTGAAACAACTTCAGTTTGGCTTGAGGTAAGTGGCAGATTACCTAGACTGTTAAAATTTATGTCCTTTTTATCATATATACACATGTACTATATATAAATGAAGTAAACTTACATCTCTCCTTAACGCAGTCAGTAAGTGGGAATGTTCCTTTTCTTTTTCTTGTAAAATGTTCATGGTGATTATCCATTATCTTTTATATTTTGTAATGAATCTAGTAATAAATTTGCACAAAATGTTCCATTTTACATTTTTCGTAAGCAAGTCAAATCTTTCTAAATGATTTATGACCTGTGCATGACTGGAAGTTCTAACTGGGTTCTGCAGGTAGATGTAGTAAAAGATGACGATGTGGTTTGCAAGATAAAGAATTCTGCAACATTGGCTGGGGCCTTGTTCACTCTACATGCTTCTCAGATTCATATTGATCTGCCGACTCTTACCGATAAAGATAAGGAGGTATTTCCTTTGCTCAAGCTACATTCACATTTTGCATGCTGCCTATTAACTTATCGTTTTCCTGGATTACTGCATAAAGTTGGTTAAAAGTATGAGGAATAATTGAGCATGGTACATTCGTCTTGTGTATGTTTGAGGAATAATTGAGCATGGTCAATTCTTCTTGTGGGCACATCACAGTGAGCTTCCTCTTCCATGTGAGGGGTTTTGGTCTTCTACCGGAAGCATTCTGATAGAGCTCCTGTTTTGAATACTCAAGTAAACCTTGAGATGGGGAAAGAGAACATGGATAGTAGTATAATTAGTTATTCATCATGCAACTCATCTTACTACTCAAAGGATCCCACTATTACAACCTGCATAAATTTTAAGGAAACCGATATTCACCAAACTCTAGATCACTTGGTGCGATCAACTTCTTATTGAAGGGAGATGTTGTTTGTCCAAGCTTGCTAGGTAAAAGCTATTTAACAAAATTGATTGGTTGGTCAGTCTGCTACACCGTCGTCCACTGGTCCACCGACCATGTGGGTCAATTAGGTCCACCGGAAGTTCACCCAGTCCATGTTTTCTTGTTGGAGCTTAGTGGTAGTAGATGACCAGATATAAGATATGATAATATCTGATGTGGGATGGAGGTTTCATAGCCTTCCTCCTCTTAAATCCATGATGTCCTCGTAAAGGCTCAGCCCCATATTCACCAAGACTCCGGCTATATCAGATTCATTCAATTTTCCCCGCTTAAATTCTTTATGTTCTCGTCAACGCCAAGCCCAATTGTCACCAAGATCGCGGCCCAAAGTGATGTAGGATTCCGGAGGTGGCTTGTACGGGTTCACGAGGCGGCTACTAAGGTATCTCTCATGGCACATGCTACAGGCTTCTACGCAGGCACAACGCCTTGCTCCCATACTTTTTGGCCAGGGTATCCAATGGCCGGCAATGGAAAGCTTAGTCCGGTACCGCCACTCAGTGGCTCATCGAGCACCTGACTCCACTAGGCCCATCACAGCCTCACGCAGAAGCAGAGTATGGATGTTAGTTGGTGGTAGTGGTAGTAGGAGGCGACGTGTAAGCCATACCATCCAATGTGAGATTGGGATTTCATAGTTGAAGTTGAAAGTAAAAATAATTCAAGCAATACAAAGGCAGTCATTTGTAGTAGCTGCAGTATGGCAAAGATAATACTGAAGCATTTTAGGTGGACTGAAATGTTAAGAGTGATAATTGTTCCAGGCCAGTGAGTATCATGTCAGGCCTTGGGGAAGTAAAAAAGATAATTCATAAGCTTATTTAACCTTTTTGAGAAACAGGAATACTGTTGTTCTTATGAAGTATCCATTAGCTATTTTTTCATGTAAAATTTATTCAATATATGATAATTTTTGGTTGGGAATGATATTATTTGTTTTTTCTTCTTTTCTTCTAATTTGGGAATCAAGAATAAAAGCAGTGATTGACGTGAAAGATATTGGTCTTATTTGCAGGTCATAAGCTCATGGGGAGTTGCTAACAAAATTGACTTTCTCTCTCTTTCGTACACAAGGCACGCTGAAGATGTTCGTGCTGTAAGTGTCATTCCTGACTGACTCATCTTGCTCCTGCTTATGTACTTGCCACCGAATTCTTTCCTGTTGTTTTTTCTTATTTAGGGTGTTCTTCTGACCGTCATATTTTCTTCTTTTTGCTCCTGCAGGCACGTGAATATCTAGCAAAGCTGGGTGATCTTAGTCAGACTCAAATATTTGCAAAAATTGAAAATATTGAGGTTAACTTGAAATTTTAGTTTTTGCATGAGTTATCTCTGGTGTTATGAAATTGACCATCCTGTGGGAGTTAACTAAATGGTAATTACTTTTTCTTTTTAGGGTTTAACTCACTTTGATGAGATCCTTCAAGAGGCAGATGGTATCATCCTTTCTCGTGGAAATCTTGGCATAGATCTTCCTCCTGAGAAGGTAAATTAATAAAATAAATTCATACGAGGAAGTTTCTGTGCAGTAAGCATTTCCTGATCTGATTGGTGAATATTTAGAACCTATAGATGTTTTGATTTTTAATTTTTTTTTGTAAAACTGATGATTGGGTTTTCACATATGTATGTTCGCGTCCTCCTGCAAAAAATACTTCTCCTCGTGCAAAAAATAGTTTTTTTAAAAATGTAGGTGTTAGGCTTGTCCGCTTAGGATAAAGGTGTGACTAGTGCCTGCAGTATGATACACTGTTGCTTGCTTTTGCAGCACTTGCGTGTCATTTGCTATGTAGTGTTTACAACCACCAGATATCATTAGGGTGAGCCTCAGCTCTTTTTCGCAAATTTTCTTATGTCTATAGACTAGCATATTTTTGCATATTTCCAACAACAACAACAAAGCCTTAATCCCAATAACTTGGATCGGCTACATGCATGTTTTTTCGCCATTCCACTCGATGCATTGCCAAGTCACCATAAATACCACAATCTTTCATGTCTTTCTGCATTGCCGATGTGCATGTTAACATTGGTTTACCCCTACCCTTAGCTTGATTAAGACCGAGAACATCACACTTTTTTACTTGAGCACTAAGGAGCTTACATGGTACATGTCTAAACCGTCTTAGGCGGTTATCTATCATTTTCTCTATCATAAGAGCTACTTTTAATGTTCTCGTATTTTTTGCTTCATTAATACTCCTCTTACCATTGAAGTTGCAAGCCATATACTCTTTTTTGCTCCTACTTATTTTAAACCCTTTGACTTTTAAAGCTTCTCTCCAATTTTCTAACTTATCATTAACTTTATTCTTTGTTTCATATATAAGGACAAGGCCATTTGCAAATAACGTGCACCAAGGTATATCATCTTGTAGATGTCTAGGTAGTCCATCCATTGCTAAGATAGCAAGGTACGTGCTTAAGGCCGATCTTTGGTGTAGACTGTGTAGTCCTATAGTGAACGGAAACTCGCATGTCTCTCCTACCGTGGTTATAAGTTCTAACTAACGTCGATGCTCTATCGTACATATCTTTAATGACCTCAATATATCTCACTTTAACCCTTTTATCTTCTAGGACCGACAAAATTACCTTTCTAGGGACTCTATCGCATGCATTCTTGAAGTCAATAAAAACTATGTGTAGATCTTTTTTTCCTTCCCTATAGCGTTCCATCAATCTCCTTAATAGGTGGATAGCCTCCATTGTTGATCTACCCAGGCATGAAAACAAATTGATTCTACGATACTTCTGTCTCCCTCAGTCTATTTCTACTATTCTTTTCCAAAGCTTCATTGTGTGACTCATTACTTCATTTTTGCATATTCCCGTGATGGAATATTATATAGAGGTTTAAATTGTAGCTGCCATTTTCCCATCTCTATATCCTGTTGCTAATGGGTAAAAGGAAATTGCAGGTGTTTTTATTTCAGAAGGCTGCCCTTTACAAGTGTAACATGGCTGGAAAACCAGCTGTTGTTACTCGTGTTGTTGACAGCATGACTGACAATCTGAGACCAACTCGTGCTGAAGCAACTGATGTTGCTAATGCCGTATTGGATGGTAAGTCACTCTCTGTAACCAGAGGTTGTTATTTGAAGTTTTTTTTGTCATTACCCCATTTTTATCTAGTTTGTTTATTGTTTGCTTCTATGTTATGAGGTTCTTCTATTGGCTGTCCTGTGAATCTCCATCAGGAGTTTGATCTCAAATGTTTATTTTGCGTTTATCACCTTAATTGACCAGGAAGTGATGCAATTCTTCTTGGAGCCGAGACTCTGCGTGGCCTGTACCCTGTTGAAACGATCTCAACTGTTAATAAAATTTGTGCTGAGGTGAGATTTCCATGAACCTAGCTGATGAACTTACCTTTTTATTTTAGAGATGTAGTATGTGTTTGTAACTCATTCTTGCTCTCCATGTGTTAATTAAGAAGCATGGGGCGTTCAATTGTCTCTTTTACATTTGGCATTATTTGGAAGATAAAATGCCCTCTATTTTATTTATGTCCCGATTTTTGTGTTGATTGGTCCTAACATAAGGCGCAAGCGTAGATGTTTTCCTCTCTCTCTCTCTCTCTCAAATTTTTAAAAAGTTCTTAGGATAGTTATTACTTTTTAAGTCATTTACTGTGGTTATGTGTTAGAGTTAGGCATCTGTGTGTGTGTGTTTTTTTTTTTTTTTTTTGGGGGTGGGGGGGTTATGCATTGTTAACCAGTTGGTTATACCTAACATTCCAACCCCCCCTCCCGGCGCAGAATATTACTTCTGCTCTGTGACTTGAAAGTGTTGTAGTCGAAAGGTGGAAAGATCTCACAATCACCTCCTTGGGGGGGGGGGTGTTTACTTCTGTGTTAAAAAGTTTTGCTTCATTTGGATCAGCCACTGTAAATTCTCTTTTATTTAACTTTGAAGCATAAGAAAATCACCAAGGTGCGTTGTTTTGTTTATGTTGTAAATTAGTAATGTTTAGACTTTAGAAACTATTTAAATGATGGAGAAGCACCTTAAATGATGTAGAAGCACCAAGTCGTGTTGTTTTGTTTATGTAGTAAATTAGTAATGAAAAGAACAGTTTTTCTCCTTAACGTCTCTCAAGCGATTATATTATATTCTTAAACGTAAAAATTACATAGGATGCTTGTAGTTTGTGTTAGAGCAAAAGCTACACTGGAGAATGCACTTGCAAAGAAAAGGGTTCTTTGTAATCTGAGATCTATGAACAACGAAGTTTGACACGCATGTCCACACACACGTGTAGATTGTATCATTATTACAATGATGTGGTAATATATTGTTACTTCATGTTCGGCCCATTGGAAATTAGACACATCAGAAGTTGGGAAATTCGGTTCAACATAGTTTCAGATTTATATAAGATATAGGAGTAATAGATATTATGAACTATATATTTACTGCAAGGACATATGTGTAATGATGCTCCCAGGTCTGCATTGTCAGAAATAGTACGAATTCTCTTTTCTTTACTATATATATTCTTCAACAGTTACATTGACAAGTTTTGAGGTGGCTTAGTGCTATTCTAATCTACTTGAATCAAAATTTGTAAATATCCATGCAGGCAGAGAAGGTTTTCAACCAAGATTTGTACTTCAAGAAGACCGTTAAATATGTTGGAGAACCCATGACCCACTTGGAGTCAATTGCTTCTTCTGCAGTATGTTATCTTTGCCTTCCATTTTATTGAATTGATGTCCAATGTCTTATTTGAAAAGATTTTATTTGTCAAGATTGGTGTTTGATTGGCAATTATACTCAAATATAGGTACGAGCAGCCATTAAGGTCAAGGCATCTGTTATTATTTGCTTCACTTCATCTGGAAGGGCTGCAAGGTGTGTAATTGATCTAGTGGGACTTTTAATCTTTCTAGTAGATATGATCCAATGCCAACTTCTTTTTCATGTCACTTCTAATCTGCAAAATATCGCTATTAACAGTTGTAACTGTAACCCCTTAAAGAAACACTTATTGTTGCTTCAATACACTGTCCATTCATGTTAGTTTAGTAGATTCTGCTAGATAAAATTGTAGTCTTGACTCGCCTTTTCCCACAAGATATAGAAGTTAAAAAGTACTTGTTGCGATGCAGATTAATTGCGAAGTATAGGCCAACGATGCCTGTTCTATCAGTTGTTATCCCCCGTTTGAAGACAAATCAATTACGTTGGAGTTTCAGTGGTGCATTCGAGGTATAACTATATCTCTCGTCTCAAATTTATTGCTTAACTGCTATAATTAAAACTTATATGTGAATGTTTTTGCTTAGGCTTATTTCAACCAAAGAAAAAGTAAAGGAAGATTGAATCATTTCCTTTTCTCGTCTCTTTATCTTCAAGTACAACGCCTTTTAGTACTATTGACGGCATCTTCGTCAGGGATGGCTATAATACCTAGTTTCATTCTTTAACTCCTCCAATGCTTTTAGTTTTGATTACTATGGCATCATCATAGTCCATAGGTTCGTGAATAGATTACAAGCAATAATTGGTGCTTCACATTTGGATCAGCTTTTAGTGGTTTTTCGTCTTATCCAAATTTATACCCTTACTGTACTTGCTCCCATGGAAAGACTCTCCTCTTTCCATGTTTGAAATCCGGCTTAAATATTTATTTATCATGTCCGCTCCTATCATAAGAGAACTCTTATTCCGTGAGTTTTGGTGTGAAATTGGGGTGGGTTAAAAATGAAAATGTCCACATCTCGCATTGTTGTTCTACTACACTTCTTCATATATAGCTGGGATTCAATCACTGCAGTATGGCAATGTATGGGGAAACCCCTGTTCCCTTTCTGAACCCAGTTCTGAGGATTCTCTGGTCCAGTTACATGGTGCTATTTTATTACGCAGTAGTCGGTATGCACAGATGCTTGTAGTTCTGTGTTTTTTTTGTACTTTAGGCTATAGTACGCCACTTTACATTTCATTGTAATGCCTTCAATTTTCTTGCAGTCATTGGTTAAAAACAATTTTATGCCATCTTCCTATACAAACATCTTCTTGTCTATCTTGTACACCCTAGTTGACATTAAATCTAATGTTCTTTAATAAACTGAATTTTCCAGGCAAGGCAATCACTTATTGTGAGAGGTCTTTTCCCCATGCTCGCCGACCCCCGACATCCGGTAAGTTCTGTTTAGTTTGTTGATGGTTGGGCTTGGTTTATTTACAGAGGTTTGTGGATGTGCCTTTTCATATATATATATATATATATATATATATATATATAGGTAGGTGGCTGATCGGCTAAAACCTCTTATCTTTTTGTGAACTTGCGGACCACCGAATGTTTTACAGTTGACTTTCGTTGACTTTTTCATGGTTCACAGATATAAAATGTCATAGTTCACCGTTATAAATTTTATAGTTCACATCTTTCATAGTTTACAGTATAAATTTCATGGTTCATTGTTATGTTATTTTATGGTTCACAGTTGAAATTTAGATGGTTTACGTCTTTCATGGTTCACGGTTCACGGTTATATCAATATCATGGTTCATGGTTCATGGTTCATGGTTCATGGTTCACAGTTATAAATTTTATAGTTCACATATTTCATAATTTAG
>JAOTQG010105813.1:0-12736 GCA_025631175.1 Iris virginica
GAGAGACACTTTGGGAGTGATACACTTGAGAAAGAGTGATACACTCATTTGTAATACTTGAATATAGTATCTGTGGCCGCCGCCCGTGGAGTAGGAGATTTCTCCGAATCACGTAAATTCTGTGTCTCCTTTACTTTCGGTTCGTGTGCGTGTGTGGTGTGATTTTGATTGGTTGCTTTGCTTCCGCACTTTGGATATTGTTAGTGCCATTGTTGTCTCGCCAATTCCGCTGCGCCCAACATGAGTTGTGGAGAGAAGGGGGAGTATCTAAGGAGGGGGAGGCTGCATTGTATAGCCTTCATCATTCACAATAAAATATTTCTGTGAAAGAAAACAGAAATCTTTAAAGCACGAGGAGGTACAGGCTTTTTCATTTTGTTTGGTTCAACCAAAGTGCCACACTTAGTCCAGCTTCCAATGGTTAGAAATCGTGTAATCATGTCAACTACACCCATCTGCTTTCTGCAGATTATAAAGCAGGTTTTGATTCTCTTCCGTCAACTGAAAATGGCTAGTTGCACATCTATGATGGGAACCACTGATTTCTCATTAAAACTGCATATTCTTGTTTTCTGTGTTTCCTTTTGTTCGCTTGGAGATACTACGTGGCTTCAAAGCTCTTTGTTTTCCCATGAGGCAATGGATTGCAGTTATATCATGTATAGTATAGTGTTCTGTTTATCTACTATTACTACTATAAGTCGGAAGGGCTCAAACAGAAGCCCTGCAACTTGTTAAGCTTTACCCGAACACCCCTTAATTTATGTCTAGATTGTAGTTATTGCCATTAAACATATTCCACGATTAAATGATAACATCCCAGGCCATTTGACCACTACTCTTAACTTATTAACTAGTCAAAAGGCTAACTTCATAAACTAAAAAGTGAAACAACAAAAACTAACAAATTATGAATTACAGAAAATCATTTTTTTTAAAAAAAAGAAAGAAACAAAACAGCTTGTGGCATATTTCCCTTGTCAACTTAGGGGCAAAGGCAGATACTTTTTGGGGAGTACACTGCCCGGCCTTGTGTGAACGACGTCCAATCTGAATAGTGCAATGATGATTAAAATCATTGTTATGCTATACGAATTAGTTTCAATTATGAAACAAGTTGTTGGGAAATCAGCAGCAGTGAGAGAAAATCAAGAGCAGTGGCCCCCTCTACATGTGACACACATTAGGTCGCCAATCAATTGTGCTCCGCAAAAGCAAAAATGGTTGAACCTAACAATCCTACATCAACATTATCTGATCTGATTCATTAGTCATTAGACTTCCGCTTCGTGTTTGTGAAGTTCTCGGATTCAGTTAGGCCAAGCAGTGATAGGTTTATAGCTTAAACTTATAGCCATAGGAATAATGCATTGGCTATGGAGTGTTGCTTAAGGCTCTATGTTCATTCATTCACATTTGTTGATGTTATGGCCCTTAAATAGAATGAAACTTTTGGATCCATTTAGCAAGTCTTGGCGAAACCTTATTTGAGCTGATGGTGTTTCTTCTTCTTCTTTTTCTAGTCCTGTCCCGGGGTTCCTTCGTATTTGCGAACTGTGTTCTATTTATGTTTGATAATGATTCTTATCTGTTTCTACATTTTTGACTGCACTATTGTAAACTAATAACAGAAAAACATATCTCCAAATGCAGGACGAGATTTTGGCACCAACTTTCTTAGCCATCGTCTACAACTCAATCACTCCCTTTTTTCTGCGTGGACATGTTTCTTGACCATGTTATTAGAGTCTACATTGTTTTGTTCCCGAGGAAAAACAAAATAATAAAAGGAAAAAGAAGGAACGCATCTTCTCTGATTGATTGTTATGTATGGCTCTTCATGCCTTGACCAAATTATTAGTGGCTATAATTGTTTTCGTAGCTGTTTACATTCCTTAGTTTGGAAGGATTATCAAGTCTCTGGGGAAAGGAAAGAGTAAACCTTCTACTACATTATGCTTCTTCCTTTCCATATCTTTTCTTTTGTTGTTTTTATATCAATAAAAAAGAAAAGACAAGAAGCAGTTCTTCTTTAAACATTTTTCCTTGTTTCATTATTGACAGCTATTTTGGTCTCCTTTTTTCATGATCGTTATTAGCTTCCTGTCTTTTGGTAACTGATTATTTGACTATTGCTCTGATAGCTGTGTAAGTAATATATGAGAACATTTTGGGCTTGTTTGATAACCATTTAGATTCGTGAAAAAAGTCATTTCATTTATATTCTTTGCCAAAACTAGAAACAGATGCGTTTGTTAACATTTCTAAAGTGGTTCTGTTTACCTCCCTTCTTTTATTGATAAGTTCTTAGTCTCGAATCGTGGATGAAACTATTATTTGGTTGGGTATAATGAGCATATCTATTCCATAGGGACCCTTAGTAATTTGGAGAATCATACACTATTTGAGTTTGCATTGGGAAATGGTGTGGCAGACGACTTTTAGTGGTTGTGGGAATTTCATGATCTCTTTGGGTCTCCAAAGAAACTTGTGCAAGGTTTTTGCTTTTAGTGCATCATATTCTACTCCAAGAACTTCATTTAGTGTTAATGAACCATGGCCCAGCCCACATCGGCTGATTACTGAGCTCTCAGGCGATAACTGCCTTTGTTCAGCGTGAATCCTGTTCTCGCCCATGAAAGAAAGCAGATGATCATACCATTCCTGCCCTAGTGCATTGCAGATTTTACACTCATCTCCTGTCATAGGAGCTCTTAAGAATTGGATTTCACATCTGGAAGTAGTTAGCTTCCTTCATCTACGCTCTACAATGAAGTATGCATCTCATTATGTCTTACGTAAGTGGTTAAGAGTAACTGCTGCCTATCATGATTAAACAAGCAATAATAATGCAAGAGAAAGTCACTTGAGACGTAAGATCCATAGGGAAGATAAGATATATTAGAATTAGAACAACGTTTCTGATGAGAACTTCCTACTGTATGTCAGCACATTGTTTCTCAATAAACTCTTCGAAGTCTCCAAAGATTATCACTCATGTATGAGGTAATCAACTTTACTACCAAGGAGCTGTAGCTCCAGTAGTACCTCCCCACGTCTCCCAAGGGAGAGGTCGGGAGCTCAAGCCTCAGTGGAGGCATTAGGGGTCTAGTGTATATAGACATTATTTCCAATGACTTTGTAGCTGTCTATAGAATTACTTAAAAAACTAAATATTATAAAGGTTGGGGTAAAGTCCATGTAACCTCCAACCTTTAAAAAAAAATGGACTTTGCTTGAATTCTGTGTGGTGTGTTTGCTTGATGGATGGGGTGGGAGTGTTCATTTTTTCTTACAACTTGATCCCTTGTACGGAGTACAGTTTTCACTTTTTTGATCAACTTGATTAAATTTTATTAAAGATTTATTTAAATGTAATTATCTTAAAAGCATTATTAAAGTTTCAATTCAAAGATTTTAATCAGTTCTGTTTTTACTTTTCAATGATTGAAACATTACTGCCTACAACAGCATAAATATATGTTGGATACCGATTCAATATGTGCTAATGTTAACTTTCAAATATAGAAAATGGATTCTTTGAGTAGAGGGGAATGAATATATCCATAATTGTTTGGAGTTTTTGTCATGTATTAAGCTATTTGATCAATAACTTCTTCTAATCACATTCACTCTGGTAGGGGGTGGAATCTTATTTTCAGTGTGTGGTATTGATTTAAGGGGTGATAGCATATTCTTATGTTTGTAGAAGCTGAAGGGATTCTGATTTGCTGATTATCCTGAAGTTCATATACCTCCCAGCACCCTCAGACAGAACTGCATGGAATAATGTATTTTAACTGTTTTAATAATTCACCAATTATGAATGCTAATCAATAGTAGAACTGTAAAGCTTAAATGTGCATCTGACCACCACTCATCTTTGGAATCTAGAAAGCAGCAACTTTTGGCTGTAGGACAGACTGACAGTCCTGATTTTTCTCTCAGCCTAGCATACTGGCTTCTCATTTTTTTTCTGACCGTTGAATTGCAATATGTCCTTTACTGGGCAATTGCTCCTTGACTCTGCTTCAGGGGACTGAAGGAGAGTTGCACGAGTTGAAAATGTTTTCTTTTGGTATATTCTTTTCCATAAAGGCTTTTCCTGCAGTACATAGTACCATACTATTCACTACTAGTCATTGGAAAGAGAATATTAATTCAACTGTAGATTATTTGGACATATTTACATTGGTGTTCACTTCACAAACAGAATTGGCTGCTGTCACCAACAAAGCAACATTGGAGTTGAGAGGTTTATGAAACGTAAGTACCTTCTATAGGAGGTAAAATAGAGTATGGTGCCTGTTATTGCATGCAGACCTTATGCAAAGTAGTGAGTACTAAGATTGTGACAGTGACACACCCCTTAGTTCAATTCTTTAGCTTTTCAGGAAGTGATATTAAGAAATGGTTTAGACTGGTGCTTTACTATCATTAGTTGTTTACACGGATTTACCCGTAGTTTTTATGCTTCTTTAATTGTAATAGCTATTTTGCTGTTTTGACGTAGTTTTTAAGTCATCAATGAGAATATAGTTTCACTTTACGAGTGCATGACTTTTGCAATGAGAAGATTTTTATGAACTATTACAGTGTTCTGATTGACATGATCATATTCTGATGGTAGATATAGCCTTGGGGAATCAACTTTCACTTGCATATCTGCAGAAATACTGCTGGTTAACAGGGTGGGTCTGCCTCTGGGATTTATTGAACACCACTCACTTAAAAGTTGCGACTGTACTAAAATCTTGTGAACAGCTGAATATTTTTCCTTTAACGTATCACATTTGTTTTCACCCCTTTTTGAAAAAGCCATGGTATTTGCAATATTTGTAATTGATGCATGCCTGATTAGTAAAATTTAGTATCTTGTACAAAGCCATTTTTCACAAGATTTCCTTGTTACGCTAATAAAATGGCAATAAGTTCTGGTACTTTTGCTGAAAATCTATGTAAAATTTTCCATCTTTATGTGCCTAATGTTTGGGAAGAGACATTTTCATCATCTGCCTGTTAGGCTGATTGAGACTGCATTTCTTCATAAGATTATAGTTTTGTACTATACACTGGTACCAAATAAAGATTTAAACAAAGAGGATTTCAGCGGTAGTACAAATCTCTGTCAGACTCTTGTTTCAGCGACTCTTAGTTTCTATATTGGTATCTGCTCTTTCTCTAATCCCACTACTGGTAAAAGTTTGGCATGGAAATGGAAGTAAACCACTTGGGTTAAGATTATTCTACTTCTTGGCAGGGAGGATAGCTTTCACATGGTTCTAGTATCCGCCAGTCCAACATTCTCAAACCTAGCCTAATCAGGATCTAGCCATTAGAAATTCAACCAACTTGAAGAAGGAAATTGATATATACATGCACATTGAGGAAAACTCATGTTCTCACTTAACATTGATGATTATGCAACCATGCACACCAATGATGCATGAATACCGTAAACAGACTAAACTAAATGCTTCTGGTGGGTTCCATAGCAAACAGAAAGACTTGCTTGTAACTAGTTTTGGAGAGTTTGAGAATTATAGATGATAACGTAGGATATATTGGCGAAGAGTTATAAAAAGGAGGGAATGCGATCTTCCTTTTTGTTTCATCTCTACATTGTATTTACTAGTATAGCAACTTTGTTCAGTTTGCAGTTTCCGTATATTGCATACCATGAAAAATGGGTGCAAAATGTAGATCAATGTACCAATCACTCTTAGAATGGGAGACTGGGAGCTTGCTGAGAGAAAAAACACAAACATTTTGAAAAGAGGAGATACATTTTGGAAATTGCCTCCTCGGGGAGCAATGAAAAATGTTGATTTAGTTTTAACTTTAGTGTGTTTGAAGACTATTTGATGCTGACTTGACTTGTTTACGTTCTCATTTTAGTGTGTTTGCTGATCATGGACCCTTTTAATTTCACCGTGGGTCTCATTCTTTTAATGGATGGGATATTCTCATCATTATTATATTTTAAGCGTTTAATTTACGTGCACATTTTATCCAGAAGATAACATTGTCTACTACAACGTCCGAATGTTTCCGATAGCGGATCCCAAATCTATTGTGCTTAGGAGGATTTTAGAAGTTATTAATTGGAATATAATGTTCTCAGTTCTTTGCAGATCAAGAAGAAAATAACTCTCATGGCAGTTATGCGTTCTCTGCTGTTTCAAAACAAGATCCCAGGTGTGTGTTCTGACCCGTTACATGGACTCTTTGAGTTTTGTCGACGTAGCCAACATGCCATTTCCATCCATTTTTCTGTTAATTTCAAAAAAAAAAAAAAGATCCTTTCAACCCAAGAAATCCAAATATGCATCTTAACCCAAGCAAATCTAGAATCAACACAAAGAACATTATTACTATTCATATCCATTTGGCTCTTTCTAAGATGTCCCCAAAAGCCTCTTTTGTGGCTGACATACATCTCTTTCATCAGTTTTCGATCTAACCTTTAGGTAATGGCCACGAACTTTAGAAACATTCAAGTTGGATAGCAGCACAAAGAACGCACAAGGTCAAAAGTTTTGATCTTACATAACCAACTACAGGAAAATAAATTTGTCACCCATAGAAATAACTCGAAAAGAAACTGCTGTGTTATGCTCTTTGAGGGTACTTACCGGATGGGCTATGTTATGTATTGCGGGGGTGATGTAAAACTTGTCCAAATTCTTGATTGACGTATTATTAAGTACAGAGTGAAAACTGTTTTTGTAATTCTTTCTTTCCAATATGAATTAATTTCCTAGCTCTGGGTAAAGTCCAGTGTGGTGATGTTGGCATTTCTCAACCAATTCAGTTGAAGAAAGCATGAAGTACTATAATCTGACTATTGGCACATGAGCTTTGTAGAATGTGCTGAAAGAATCAGGGTGCACTGCAAAGATGCAAGTTAATTTTGGATGAAATTAATGATTCTGTGCTGCATTTGGTTAATGGTATCTACAGCATTAATGTTATAAATTTTGTTGCGTCCCTATCAAACATATTGTGCGCACCAGAACATATTTCCTGCTGTAAAGATACAGGATGCTTCTATTTTCTTGCGCTGCGTAATTGGCTATAGGTTACCCGAGTTGAGATCCTCTATGGCACTTGGTGTGCCACTATGTGTGCCACCACTCACATAGTGGTAGGACTCACTAACAATGGGACCCACCACTATGTGAGTGGTGGCACACATAGTAGCACACCAAGTGCCATAGAGGATCCGGACTCAGGTTACCCATTTTAGTGGAAAGGCTCAAGACTTCCCTTTGAGGCCCTCTGGTCTTTCCTTTGTTTTATTCTCTCTTTCCCCTTATGGTGCGGACACTGCGGAGTATTATGTCGTTAATCATATTAATGATGAAGGTTATTCTCTTCTAACTGCTACATTTATTTATGGAACATTGTTTCTTCGTATCTTAGAAATGGAATTCAATCCGACTTATCATTATACTGTGAATAGAGACCATGGTTTAGCTATTTTTACGAAGTTGATTGTACATCCAATAAAAAGCTGAATTTTTCAGGGCTTTTTACAACTATTAAATAATTTATATATTTAACATACAAATAAATGACTTCATTCTTCACAAAATTTTAACCAGCTGCCATGGTCGCCCAGTTGCTTCCAATTTCTGAGAAGGGTACTGAATATATACTTCAGCTGTCTCTAGTTTTGGCACTAGCTATTCTGTATTCATTGCACTTGCTGGTAGCATCCTCCTCTTTCAAGAAAAAGTTGCTTATGTCATAAATAGGATACACGCTTCTGAAAAATTCTTTGACCAGGAGCGAGGATTGCATGAGGGTCATAAGCTGATTTCCTCTGTGCTAACACTTCCCAGCGTGGACCAAAGTGGGTCCGCCAATCATCCTGTGAAGTGTAATGAGGCAGATATTGTTTTACTCCTAGGTGGGCTGCTTCACAGAAATCTAGAATTCTTTTGTTTCGAGTCAACATATGTTCTAAGCCATCTGTTCCTGTGGATGAGGAAACAGCGTGGGAAAGCAATCCAACAAGGTAGAATATATCTTCCTCCGGAAGAACAGCTGAAGTCCTGTTGTCCCACCTGACATAAATATAAAAAGTAAAGAACTTGACTAGAATACTATTCAAGATTTAAAAGTAAAATAAAATATGAAATGATGTTCTTCATGCAACTGTTACCTTGACTTGTGCACTGGGTATACTAGTACAGGGCCAGTGTTTGTATCTGTTAAAATGTTGCCAAAAACTTCTTGAGCAAAATCTCCAATTTTGCTCTTAGGAATAAGAAGATTGAGCCATGGGTGGGGAATGTCCCACATCCCTTTTGATCGTAATTTGAGCTCTGATGCATGAACTCTGTCCAAGAATTCCTTGTATGGAACTTCTGAATGGAAATGTGTAGACGGTATGTAGCTTAACTTCGACATTAAGTTCTCAATTTCCTACATCAAAGCAAACAAATTAAACACGAGAACCATTGTGTTTACGTACTTGCAAGGATGCAATCAGCACTAGTGCCTATCAGAAAAAATTATGGGTGTAAGTCTGGCATGCCTTACCTGGTAGATATTGGTCTCGGCCGGGTTGAAGTATTTGGCCAACTCAAGACAAAAGAGTGTTCTACCTTCTGATTTGAATTGACTAGCTTGAAATGCGTCTTCTGGGTTGAAGGATGATCGCCAGCTATTAAGCAGATCTTTCCTGTTTTTAATTACAAACCCTTCAATGTAATTGAATGTGTGCGCTGCAGATATTAAACTCTCTTGGTCTCTGGAAAACGTTGCGAAGTCTGTATACAGCACTCTGATCCATTTCACCTGTTCAGATGGCTTAGCGAAACAGGTATTTTCTTCCGAAATGTGAATTAAAGAGTTTTTTGAATATCAAATTTTCTTACCATCTTTGCAGCTGGTTCTAAAGAAACTCTTGCTCGGGTAATTATGCCAAACTGACCAAGGCCTCCAAGTACAGCATAAAAAAGATCTGTGTTCTGTTGCTCTGAACACTTCACGACCTCCCCTTTCCCTGCATGAAGTAAAGTTAAACTAGTAGTTGGTGTTGGTTCTAATCATATTATAAAATTGTGTATTATGATTGGATATTAGTTTCTTGATCTTGGTCTTGTGTATAAATTAGGAGAACAAAGATCATATCCACTTCTATAACAAGAAACGTGGCAACACAATGCCAGTCTCCACTAATTATACTATCAGATGGGACAAAGTGAATTAAGTTACTACTTTTGAGGTATGCTCGTCCCTTTATACATGTTGGCCTATTGACCTTGGTCTTATTTTCATAATGAGGTCTTCTAACGTATAGTTTCCTGTACAAACCTGTGACAACCTCCAACTGGTGGACGTTACTGATCTGGGGACCATGCCGGAATGCCTGTCCACTGACTCCTGCATTGGACAAAGTACCGCCAACTGTAAGATGCAAGTAATCCGTCCAGGATTTTGGTGTCAGACCATATTTCAGACTTTCACGTAGTATATTTATCCACAACTCTCCACCAGAGACATCCGCGTAAGGGGAACTTCCAGTATGTACACGCATTTTTGGTCTTTGGAGGGTTCTCATGTTGACTATGATTCCTCGGTGAGCTAGTGCTTGACCGTTGATCGAGTGACCATGACCTCTGGCAGCAATGGTGAGGTCTGAATCCCGACCCAATTCCCAGATATGCCTTATTGTAGAGGCAATATCAGAAACTGACTGTGGGTGTAGGACTGCCAGAGGAAGAACTTGGTACTGGTTCCCATAGTCTGTTGCTGCAAACTCATTATCGGAGAAACTGAAATGTCCGTCGATGGTAAGTGTCGTTAAAGAAGATGGTATATTAGAAAAACAAAGGTTGAGTTGAATAGCTAGAAAGCTTATAAGGAACAAGACCATGAAGCTCCTCATGAAAAGAAAGTTAGATTGTCTGAGGAGACTAGTAGATAGATATTTCATTTCTGTTTCTCTTTCCAGAAGAGAGGGGAAACCAAGTGTGAAAGCTCTCTTTTTTTGTGCAAGTTTCTTTGCACGAAAGAGTAAAAGTAAAGGTATACAAAGAGCCCAGGAAATGAACATTGAGGAGGGAATTTAAAGAGATATTTGGGTGGCACAGTCAACCTATCCCCAGTGGTAAGTAAACGTATGTAGACTGCCTACTTGGGTGGGAGGGTTATAGGACTTTTTCTTTTAGTTCTCTTGCGGGCCTTTTGTTTGTATGAGAAGCCATCATATATGGCAAGTTGAATGGAAAAAGTCACAAGAAAGAAAGATTTCACAGATCTTTGCACTTTTCCTCACAGTTGCAACCACATTTCCATTTTTTAAATCAAAGGTGACATGTATCAGAGTTCCACATGTTTACAGTTTCAGGATATTATCGCCCTTTATAGAAAAGGTTATGGGTGAACTCGTAAATGTAATTCTTTGTACTGTGGCAGGTACATGTAGTTTGGCGAACACGATTGGGGAAATAGTATTCTTCGACTAGCATTGTTGTTGAGAAGAAAACATCAAACATCAAATTGAAATTCGGATCAGAGTTGGACCAGCTGCAGGCAGCCCGCTTGATTTTGGCTCGGATCAGTTTCTGGCCTTGATGGGTCCACAGAATCACGTGAAATTCAATGAAGTGTGTTCTATGTGGGGAGAAGAGCTATGACTGGTTGTACTGGGACCTCTTTAGGCCAGTGTGATGGCCATTGAAGAGTGGAGGTAGAGATGACAACTCACAGTAAACACCGAAAGGCACTGGGCTGCCTATTAACGGCGCCCATGGTCTATGGTGGTGTCTTTGACACCCATGTAAGTGATAAGCTGGAAAAGTTGTTGTCCATGCGCTAAACTTTGAAGGAGTAATCTTTAATACATTAAATGTGTAAATTTGATCTCTCGTACGTAGTACAACTTATTGAGGAGTACCTCTTTTGAGAATTGCAGATTCATGTAGTGGGAGCAAGTTGTAATGAGTAAATTCAGAACCTACAGCTAGCCTTCACTATCCAAGTGCTAAAAACATGGAATCAATTGTGCATTTGGACAGACATCAATCTTAATTTACCGCTAAGAAGAAACTACCAACTCACTGGAATTTTAAGGTACACATTTCTAATTTAGATGAAACTTTCGGTAAAAAGTGGAATGCAAATTAACATAATGTTCTTTCATTCTTTGAGAATCATTAATTAATTTGTTTTAATTTCCAAGAGTTGAATAAAAATATATAGTGCATGAAGGTGCATGTGTTATTTGAAATTATGTCCTGCATGTCCCATTCATTAGTAGTATACTTGAAGGGCAGTTTAGGACATGCTTACTGTTTGTGGCTTGAACTTTAGCAGTGTCAAAGGATTTGAAGCAGGATCTAGATTTCATTTCTTAACACTTGAAAACAAAAGTACATTATTATTTGGTTGGTTTTACTATCATTCCAAGATTATGTTCTGTCAGCATTCTTTCACTTGTTGGCTTTTTTACATTTAATATCCAATAACATTCTTAACCGGGACCATGATAGTATGGCCAAACTGGATTGAAATTTGACAACAAGGCAGGCAGCGTGGACCTACACAGGTTTCCCACTATGACTCTGAGGACTGTACCAATTATGTTTTGTTGCATTATAAAAATTAAGAAATTCCTTGATGTGGAGTGGACATTGCACTCATTTATTTCCTTAGATTGTGGTCTCTGTAGTGTGAAATGTGAACCAGTAACTTAAGTCTTCTCTTTTGTGGTTAAAAGCCTAATTTTTGTAGTTCGCTTTCTAGAAGGAGACCGACCACTGATTTTGAACCGTTGGCAATGGGATTTAGGCAGCTTTGGGAATGCAGACGACTTGAGTTTAACCATTTACCTGTTGGTAGCGTGAATCAGCTGCTAGAGAAGGCTGAACATGCATGTTTGTTTTGATACACTAGAGCTAGTCTTTTTGAAAAATGCCTGATTTTATCAAGCTATGAACCAAAGGTTGGATGATGCAAGTCTTACCATGTATAGAAATCTCAGGAACAGGATTATGAATAACACATCTAGCTAGTTTTGCATCAACTCAATCTCCATTTTTATCAGGTTTATTTTAGGCTCAGACCCACTTTTGCATTCGGTAGACTGGCCAGCCACGAACCAAGTGCTCTCATGGTGGCTTATATATAACCGATGTAATATAATCCTTATTTAGTTGCACTTGCTCTTGATCTATGGCTTTCTTCTGTTCTCGTGCTTTAGATGCAGTGTCTCTGTTGTTTCTCAGTAAATTTTTAGGGTATAGTTCAAACTTTGTCAGAGAATTTACGTCCATTGAAGGGTGCAATGTACAAAACATTGTTGAATCCGATGGTTCTTGATACCAAGTGACCGTCGATGGATCAGTTAGCGTCGGGCCTACACTGTATCATTACTCATTAATGCTCGATATCAGCTCAAACTGCTCTCACTTAAATACACTGTTAGGGGTTGGTGTGCTTAGTATATAAGTGCACGGAAAAACCTCATCCTTCAAGCTAACTTTTGAAATGGAAGAGGCCTAGGACGTACTAGAAGGACCAAGATTAGCACCAAAATGGATATTTCTTATGAAAACTAGGACCAGGATTAGCACCAAAATGGATATTTCTTATGAAAAGTTTTGTTGCAAAATGAGTTTTAATTTTCTCATCAAAATTATTAAATTCACATTTGTTGGTCATTATGTTTGATATTTGACTTGCAATGCTATACTTCTACACACTGCATATGAGTTGTCAT